>JAOXJP010231529.1:0-10613 GCA_025762735.1 Platanus orientalis | reverse complement strand
AATTGACCTGGGTGGAGGTTGTAAGGAGGGACATGACAGCTTGTAATTTAACGGCAAATATGGCCCTAAACAGAGCGAAATGTTGGAACAGGATTCGTGTAGTGGACCCCAAATAGTTGGGATAAGGGTGTTTGTTGTTGTATATAGAAACATAAGTTTACATGGATTCATTACTCCTACTTCAAATAGATATGCAAGTTAATGCACAAATAGCTAAAACTCTTTAGTCTTTGTTTGGTAATGATGCCTATACATTAATTGAAGGATTGATTTGTATAGTATCATGTCTTTATGATGCATGAATGTTGTGTGTGGCATGTTATTCATAAATTGATGTATATATGTCAATGGTGGCCAATTTACCCTCTAAAATTTTAATGGGACCACGCATGATCGAAAATAAAAGGAAAAAACAGATGAGAGACTTATAGATATTCCACACTGTTGCCCGACCGCACCTTGTGTAGTTCTCAACTATGGCCCTTTGAAGGGTTGCACCTAAGAGATCAGGTGTCTGATACTCTTTAAAGGGTTGCCACCTTGACGTCCCTTTGAAGGGCCACAACTTTGACAGACCTAGACACCTCATGTGGTCCTTTTAAGGGCCATACCTATTGCAGGCCAACCTAAGGCCCTTCAAAGGGCCACATCCCCTTAAAATTATGAGTTGCCCTCTACCCCTCTATTGAGAATATGTGTAGGTTCCTCTGGACCTCTGTATATACCTACTCGACATCATTCATGAGTGAACTAAACATTATAAACATAAATGGAACGTCTTATAATAATAATGGGGATGAGATTGTTTGTTAGATCTTTTTAAAGTTTAGCATGATTTTTTCAAATAATTTTTATAAAAGAATACCCATTAGTTTTTGGTTTGTTACAAAAATATAAAAAACATTTTTAAACCAAAAATAATTTTTATATATATATATATATATATATATATATATATATATATATATATATATATATATTGATCTGATAAGTTCAATCGATCCAACAGAATGTAAGTTCTAGTTTGGGAACTTTCAAACAATCGAAACCTTATAAGATTGCTCGAACTATTCAAATCGTGAAAATCCGCCCAGAATGAACTCACATAACTCTTCACATGAAAGGGTGTCTAATATGTATACAAACACCATTAAATGACTACTCACATGAAAAGGTTCCTAAGATGTCTACAAACGCTAATAATTGACTCTACATGTCACACAAAAAGACACAACCATTGGCTAAAAACATCCATTCGAAATCTATAAATAAAGGAGTTCTTGTTTTAGACACTTCATAATCATTTATCTTCTCTATTTTTCTCTGCAAAAATGATTTTTAGTTTTCTTTGATATTTTATTTTAAACAATGTTCATTTCTAAGTGATAAAATCAAGTGTCAAGGGTTGATCTCATGGTGCTGTTAACCGCCGATCAACATCACAACCTTCTGGTTGGGCACATTTTATCCTAGAAATGGATTTGTTGACTTGTTACAGTCTATGTCTTCTTCATTAAGAAAAAAAAATAGAGGGTGAATATTGTTTTAAGGAAAGCATGATCTATGACTTGGGCATTCTTACATCTTCAACTTGTCTCATCTCTATAAGTACTTTTATAACAATCATAAGATAGTATTCCCTGTCACAAGATTAGTAACAATGGCTCAATCATTAGTCAATGTTCTCAAATATGATATTGAAAAACTAGAACGATTTGATGGTTTGAATTTTAGATGTTGGCAGTAAAAAATTCATCTCCTACTTACTTCTCTAGGTATGGTTTACGTGTTGACAACTCCAAAACCGATGGAGAGAAAGCATTTTATGAAATTTTTGTATTCCATGAGTAATATAGCTTTCCTTGTTTGTCCAAGAGAATCTAGATTAGAATTTATTCGAATCTCTTGTGTGGATCTCATGTATGCTATATTTTGGGCCTATTAATGGGTTGAGACATGTGGATTTGGTGGTTCATAAGTTATTGTTTAAAAACTCAGACCTAGACCCAATGGACTTGTCTTTTCAATTGGGCCTGATTTGTTGATGTATGGCCCATGTATAGCCTCAAGGACTTCTATGTAGAATTGTGAAGGTGTAGGCCTTTATTTGCCATATGTGCAAATTTTAGGTGTCTAGCTATATTTATAATCTATTGAAAAAAAAAAAAAAACAACAACAAAAAGAGAAAAACCCCAGGTTAAAAGACAAATAAATAAATACCCATATTAAAGACAAAAAACCCATGCTTTTTTGTTCATGCTACAAAAGAATTTGCTGTAGCAGATCTCTGCCCATGTTAATATATAACTAAATAATACAAATATTTGGTAGGTTTGTAAAATTTTAAAAGAGTGAAATAGTACGAGGTGAGCTTAGTGAAGGTTGGCTCAACTCACTTAGCTATACGAGCTCAATTGGAAGCTCAGCGAGCTTCAAACAAGGCTTAAGCTCTCATGATGAGCCAAGCTCCAACCTGAGCCAGGCCAGCTTAGCTCATTGATAACCCTAGTTCTAGCCACCATTACTAGATCTAACCATTGAAATCCGACCACCAAAATCATAGTATCTAGAGCTATTTGCAATTTCATTCCATAAATCCCCAAGAACAATGCATATGAATTTGTAGTTCTAGGTATTATCTAAAATCATTCAACATTGATCAAGTTTCAGCTACCAAGTTAGACTACATATAACATAAATGTGAGCCATGATTGAGTTTAATATCGATGAATGGTCTGAACTATTTAATTGTAATTGACGTTTCATGACTAGCGCACATAAGATGTTTATTCACTTTCTACTATATAATGGAAGAGGATATTCCAATACCAATAAATCACATATAAAATTCGGTGAAATTCATACTCCTTTTGGTGTTGAATTCCTTTTTGTGGCATTTTGTTGAACAGTTGGTGTGCGAATCAAAAATTAGGGTCTAAAGGACTAGAGTTTGAAAAATGTTGGATAGTTCAATCTTTATCTAAAAAAGAATCCCACAAAATTAGGGATGAAACGGAGTTCATTTGGGACTTCAAATTAATATCAAACACTTATAAGGAAAGAGGTCCGCGCGGCTAGGCCACACAGCCTACCCACGCACCCCATGCACCAAGGCCACGCACACCCAACGCCATGCCAGCGCTTGTGTGGCCGCGAAAGGTGTCCCCCCATGTCTCGCACTCCCATGTCCCCGAGTGCGTCAATCCGCTTCTGGCCAAGGGGGTGTCCCCCTGTGTCCCATGTCCTGCCTTGTCCCCATATGCATTTAGTCTCATGTGTTGGATAGGTATCCCCATGTGTCCCCACATGCCATTCTCTAAGTGGCTTCAGGGGTATCCCCTCGTGTCCTAATTGGTGTCTTATTATGTCCTTATGTGCCAATCCATGTTTATGACCCTAATGGTGTCCTTTCATGTCCCGTGTCCCCTGTCCCTTTGTACACAAGTCCACCTTCTAGTCGAGACCATGTCCTCCCATGTCCTGACCATGAAAAAAAAATATGAATAATTATAAAATATAATAAAATGATGGGTTTTTACCTAAAATAACCTAATTTAACTACGTTTGGTTTTTGTAAACTAGGTTCAACCTATTTTTCCCAATTGACCTGGTTGGACCAGGATTAAACAAGAATGGTCCGGTTGACCCAATTTTGATAAGATTAACCCAAAATTACCCAGTTTGACCTAGGGTTGACCCATATAACAAAGTTTAAGTTGGGTTAACCCATCTAACCCAATAAGAACCCAATTGACTTGGTTTAACCGAAATGGATCAAGGTTGACCGTTTTGAGGCATATGTAGTATTGTTATCAATCTCATGGTCAAAACTCTCATTTAGTTTGTATATGTCTTGTAAGTGTTCATGACATGTTAGGAAAAAAATCACAAGTGAAGATGCCCAAGTGGAGCAAAGACTTGAAGCCCAAAGCTTGATGTTTGATGCAAAAAATCCTAGAAATTCAAAGGTATAAATCATGCATGCATCATTAGAGGTTTGTAAGTATGAGTGGAAAAAATTTACATCATATCATGTATAGAACCATCTCAAAAAAATCCCAAGGTACAAGACCTCGAAAAGGACTGTTGAAGGGATCAAAAAGTGTAGAATTAGGTTGTCAAATCAATTACAAAAGTGGCAATCGATTATGGTTCTAACTGAGACTAAAAATTGAGGTCCCGAACACTAAACCTCATGTTTGTAATCAATTACAACATGGATTGCAACAGCCCATATTTTTGCAACCATGTTTGAAATCGATTTTGATGTAATCGAGTGCATGATTTGTAATCGGTTACACATGTAATCAATTACAAATCCCGTAATCAATTACAAGTGCAAAAAGTGGAAGAAGAAAAAAAACTCCATTTAAAAACAGTGATTTAGATTACTTGTCTATTTTAAAAGATACCAATCCAACATTGGAAAGGGGTCCATGACCCCTATAAGAGGATATTTTCCCTTTATGACAAGGACTTCAAGCATCTTAGAGAGTGTTGAAACCCTTGCCAAAAGTGAGTATCTTCCTTGAGAAACCTTCATCTTTCACTGTTTTGAGCTAAAAAGAACTCCATAATTGAATACTACTCTCTAGCTTCTCTTCTACTCTATCAAGCTCCCATATATAGAGAAGAGACCTTTGTGGGTTGTCCCAAGAGAAAACCTTTTCTTGGTTAAGCTCAATGAGCTCTGGAGTCAAAGCTTGAAGTGGTGTAAGTGTACCAAGTCATACTAGCTTTACAAGGAGTACTCTCACTTTGTGCCAATAGCAACATCAACCAAACTGTGGTAATATTTGTTTTCATTTGCATTAATTTGCATTTTCATTCATTCTCATACTGCTTTGCTTCCGCCAGAGACATTGAAAGCTGACAACACTCGCTAGAAACACCAAATATATTAAGTAGCTTGTTGTGTGCAAGAAGTTAGGTTTTGTATGTTTTTTACCTAGGTTGTATTAGGTAATTTAAATGAAATATATATAAGCTCAATACTAAGCTTTGGAAGAGTGGATGTAGGTCATCATGCTAAACTACTAAAAATCTCTTATTTCAGATTCAGTATGTGATTGTTTTTCTCTTTGCTTTTATGCACATTACTACTCTTACACATTACTTGTTTGTTAAAATACTTGAGTAGACACTTTATAGCACACACATACTTGGACTATTTAAAAAGTTTAAAATCAATCTAAAATCAATCCCAATATTTATAAAAGCGGTAAGATAATTTGTAAATCCTATTCTACCCCCCTAGGATAACTTAATAAGAATTTCAATTGATATCAAAGTCAGGTTACTCACATAAGGCTTAACAACCCGAGTTAGATCCTAACAAACAAACAAAATCCTAGAGAAGATGGTAATATGTCTATTAACACACCTCCATTTATCAATAAAAGTGACTATGGCTATTGAAAATCTTGGATGGTGATTTTCCTAAATGCCTATGACTATAAGGTTTGGGATGCCGTACTTAATGATTATACTATACCCGACAAACCTAGAAGTGAATCGTTTGCTACTAAAGCAAAGGCTCATAAGTATAATGTTAGAGCCTTAAATGCCATAGGTAGTGGGTTAGACCCCAATGAGTTTAGAAGAATAACTCATCTCAAAAAGGCCAATGAAGCATGGGTGCTTCTCTCTGTTATCCATGAGGGTACAAGTGTCGTAAAAATATCTAAGCTTCAAATGCACGTTACACAACTTGAAGCTTTTAGAATGGAGGAAGTAAAGAAGTTTCTCAATTCAATGTCAAGTTATCTAACTTGATAAATGTGATGAGAAGTTTGGAAGAAGTTATTTTAGAATCAAAAGGGGTTCGGAAAGTTTTACGATCACTTCCCAAAAAGTTTAAACTAAACGGACTGTTATAGAGGAAAGTAAGGACCTAGAGACCATGAAGCTAGAAGAGTTGATTGGGTCTCTACAAACATTTGAGGCTACAATTAAAGTCACTACCAAGAAGAAGGGCATAGCCCTTAAGGTAGAAGAACCATATTGATCCACCGAAGATTCAGGTGATGACTTAGCCTTGGTGGCTAAGAAGTTCAAGAAGTTCTTTCGGAGGAATGCAAGGGATTACTCCAATAACAAGTAAATGGGAAGTTTTTCCTCTAATTATAGGAAGAGGAAAGATTTCTCCAAGGAACCTCACATTTGTTTTGAGTCCAAAAGGAGATGACATATTGTCAAGGATTGCGGCAATAAGAAAAACAAGTACAAATCAAAGGCAAAACCATGGTTGTAACTTGGGACGATGAATCCGAAGCTTCGGAACATGAGTCTCAAAGAAGTGTGGAAACTCCTTTACAAGATATCAAAGCTTTCATGACTTTTAACACTCCTATGAGTTCACTTTTGGATACAAGTGACTCTAATAGTGAGGATGATGGAGATGATAAAGAAGAGGACAAGACCTATGATGCACAAGAAGCTTTCGATGACCTTTTTGTGCTAAATGTTGAGTTGGAGAAGAAGAATAAACAACTCAAGAGGAAAATCATAGAGTTGACTAAAAAGTTAAGGTCCCTTGAAAACACTATCTTCACTCTTCAACAAGAGTCTTCTTTGAAAAGTAACAAAGAGAAGGAATTTTCTAAAGAAAACTACTTGCTCCTATGTGCCAAGGAGGAAATGAGCTTAAAGATGATTGAACTAGAAAAGCTTATTGAAGCTAAACTATTTTTAGATTTAGAAAATGACAATAGGAAGCATGAGAAGAGAAGACTTCTTGAAGACAACCAAAGATTGTCCGACAAATTCCTTGAGCTAAAGGAGAAGTTGAAAAACCTTGATGAAGAAAATGATGAGTCTCATAGTGATTGTTCACTCATTCAAGAGTTGGAAGACCAAGTCAAGACTCCAAATGAAATGAACAAAGCCTTAAACTTGACTTGTGCTCAACTCACAGGGAAGTCCCTTGATTACCTTAAACAAATCAAGGAACTTGACGAAGATAAGAAGAAGAATATTTCAATGTTTTCCCAAGGGAATGAGAAGTTTAAAAAAATGCTTACAATGGGTAAGGAGTATGGGGACATGACTGAACTTTGCTACAACTCTGAGGTCAAAGCATCTCCTTCAACTCAAAGACCCCAAAACGGCTTTATTAAAGTCAAAGGAACTACTCAACCACCTCCACAACCTTCCAAGAAAGAAAAGGAGAAAGTTGAATCACAAAGACCTTATCAAAGGTTAAAGAAGGTTGAGAAAAGACCAGTTACCTCACTCAAGGAAAAAGCTCCCATGAGTTAAGGTAGATCTTGGGAGAGATTCATGCCCCAATCTCGATCATATGCCCAAGTGGTTGGAAGTAGACCACAATCCAACCAAGCATCTTCCTCTAGAGGACTCCTAGGAAAGACCTCTATCTCTAGAGGATTCCAAGGAAAAAACAAACATAATTCCTATGCTAAGGAAGCTTGTAATAAGTTTCAAACCAATAAGGCCTCTACATCAAGAGGATTCTAAGGAAATGCCTCTACCTCTAGGATGACTAAGGGAAAACCTAGTCAAAATAGGCAACTTAAAAGAATCCAACAATCATTTTACAATGAACCATCTAAAAGAAAGTCATCATAATCATATACTCCTAGAAGGTCTCAATGATATTGCTACTATTGTGGCTTGAAAGGACATTTCAAGATGGATTATAGAAAGAGGACTAATGACATCAAATCCCAAAGAATGCAATCTAGAAAAATGCAAAATGGAAAGAATGTCAACAAAAGAAACTATTTTCAAAAGATTAAATATAAAAACCTTCAAAGAAAGAAGGATATAGCCCAACATCAAAGTGCCAAATAGAAAATCTTTAAACCAACCAAGGTTAAAAGAGTATGGGTAAAAAAGGATGACCCAAAGTGTTTGGTCATTCAAACTGCACTAAGAGCCGAGAGCTCATAAGATGGTATCTTGATAGTGGGTACTCAAGGCACATATTCGGTGAGAGGGAACTATTTGCCCAACTTTAGGAAACTCAAGGTGGATATGTCTCATTTGGTGATGAAAACACCGCCAAAATTCTCGAGGTAGGAACCATAGTGACCCCTAGCATTCCACGACTCACCGAAGCTTTCTATGTGCAAGGCCTTAAACACCACTTGGTGAGCATAAACGAAATTTATGATAAAGGCTATAGAGTTCAATTCGATAAAGATGGATGTGTGATCAAAGATCACAAAGAAGACAACATCCTAACTGAAGGAATAAGGACAAGTGACAATTGCTATGTCATTGAACCCCATCCTCAAAAAGGTGACACTTGTCTCATATCCCAAAAGGATAAGACCAATCTTTAGCATCAAAGATTAGGCCATCTAAATTTTAGAGACCTTACAAGGCTTAGCAAGAAGGAAATAGTCAAGGACCTTCTCAAGCTAGAAAAATTGACAACCCATTATTTAAAGGTTGTCAAATGGGAAGCAAACTAGAGTCCCTCACAATAAGACTATTTAAATAGGGACATCTACACCCCTACAACTTCTCTATATGGACTTAGTTGGTCCTACTAGAACGGAGAGTCTAGGTGGTAGAAAATATTTCATAGTGGTGGTTGATGATTTCTCTAGATTCATTTTGGTGGCATTCCTAAGGGAGAAATATGAGGCTTTCAATAAATTCCTAAACATTTGTAAGAGAATTCAGGTTAAAAAAGAGTTAACCATCAAGCGCATTAGAAGCGACCATAAAAGGGAAGAAAGAATATAACTCTACTTGACATGGCTACATCTATGCTTATAAGCAAAGACTTAGCCAAGAGGTTTTGGGCAGAGGAAATTAGCACTGCATGTTATGCCTCAAACCATATCCATTGTAGATCTTGTACAAACAAAACAACCTATGAATTGTGGAGTGGGAAAAAGCTAACTGTTAAATATTTTAAAGTATTTGGTAGCACGTGTTATATCCTTAGGGATAAAAAACACCTTAAAAAATTTGACAAGAAAAGTTATGAGGTTATTTTCCTTGGATACTCCAACACAAGTAGAGTGTACCGTGTCTACAACAAAAAGACTCTCACAATGGAAGAATCTATCAATATAGTGGTAGATGACTCTAAGTCAACACAAACACAAGTAGACATACCTATTGTGTTCTCAAATCATAAGGTGGAGACTTCAACTCCAAAAGAAATTGAAGAACCTCAACAAGGCCAAGAGGAGATCTCATCTCAATCTAGCTTTAAGGATAAAGTTGAAGAAGTTCAACCTAGTCCCAAGGAGAAAAGGCTCACCAAAGGACTGTCTAGAGATGACATCATTGGTGATGCTAACACCAAAGTGAAGACTAGGAGACAAATTAAAAATATTCTAAGTCACTTATGCTTTACATCCAAGATAGATCCAAAGAGAGTAAATGAGGTTCTAAATGATCCGGATTGGATCATAACCATGCAAGAGGAACTCAATCAATTCAAATGGAATGATGTTTGGTTCCTAACCAAGAGACCCTTTGATAAGAATGTCATTAGTACCAAATGGATCTTCAAAAAGAAACAGAGTGAACATGGTACAATAACTAGAAACAAAGTCAGACTTGTAGCAAAGGGGTATACCCAAATAGAGGGTATTGACTTTAAGGAGAATTTGTTCATATTGCTAGATTGGAGTCTATTAGGATTCTTTTGTCCATTACATGCTATTTAAAATTTAAATTATATCAAATGGATGTTAAGAATACATTCTTAAATGGGATACTCTAAGAAGAGGTATACGTAGAGCAACCTAAGGGATTTGTAGATCCTCACATGCCAAACTACGTATATAGACTTAAGAAAACACTATATGGCCCCAAACAAGCTCCAAGAGCTTGTTATGAGAGACTTACCAGATTCCTTCTTGATCACCATTTGTATTGAGAAAGTGTAGACAAGACACCCTTCTTCAAGAAGAAAAATTGTCACATGTTTATCGTGCGAATTTATGTGGATGACATTATTTTTTGATTTACCAATGAAGAGATGTCTCATGGTTTTGCTCATACAATGAAGTCTGAATTTAAAATGAGTATGGAAGGGGAACTAAGGTTTTTCCTTGGTCTGTAGATGAAGCAAACTAGTGATGACATCTTTCTAAACTAAACCAAGTGTCACACCCCAAAACCACACACCAATGAGACCATGGATTCCGGGATGCGATAGTAAACTTCCAGAATCATTCACTTATAATATGGATGTTTATGCCCATATATATATATATATATATATATATATATATATACACATTACAACTTGTTCATTTAATTGCAGCGGAAGGCTTTCAACATTAAGTCAATACTATCACAACCACCAATTTAAAAACCCACATTCAATATACCCACAAGTCTATCAAATAAGTCTAACATTAATTTATTAAACTAAATAATCAAACCACCATAAAATAATCATTTCTCTGAAATAAAAGTGTTGATTACAACTAAAATAAATCAAAATATAATTGCTGAAAATAAAGAAGTCGTTTTCCAATAAACAGAAATAAACATAAACTAAACAATGCAAAAAAACTAAGTAAATCACAATCTCACAGCAGTCCATCCATCATTCATCATAAAAAATACTTATGAGATCTTGCTCTTCTCCTGAAAACAGGTCCCGTCAAGACAGAGT
>JAOXJP010231528.1:0-10613 GCA_025762735.1 Platanus orientalis | reverse complement strand
CCATATATCAGTGGATTTTGGTCCCAAACCCATAAATCTATGGTCTATTATATCATATAAATAATATATATTTATTTTAGAATTTTTTTTAACTTTCATAGAAATGCCTATTTTTTACAAAAAAAAATGTCTTTAATCCATTAAATGCCACTTAAATCTTTCTCTTTATGCAATAAATTGGTAGATCTAAAATCTAAATGTGTTGATCTATCATTTTATTGCAAAAATAAATAAATTAAAATGAAGATTTGAGTAAAAAATCACAATTTTTATCTTTCGTAAGAAAAACCCCAAAATTTCTTCGTTTAATCTGCTCTGATCCACCAAAAAACAAGTTTTTGATAACAAAAACTTGTTTAAAATGGCACACAAAGGACTTAAGATGCGAAAGATCAAAACAACAAATTTGAAGAGAATTGGTGTTTGGACCTAGAACGAGTAAAAGTGAAAATGGACTCTTACGGACCGTCATGTATACTTTCAACCGATCGAGTAAAAAATCATACTTTTTATCTTTCGTAAAAAAAAACCCCAAAATTTCTTCGTTCAATCTGCTCTAATCCATCAGAAAACAAGTTTTTGATCACAAAAACTTGTTTAAAATGGCACACAAGGGACTTAAGATGCGAAAGATCAAAACAACAAATTTAAAGAGAATTGGTGTTTGGACCTAAAACGAGTAAAAGTGAAAATGGACTCTTACGGACCATCATGTATACTTTCGACCAATTCTGAATTGGATTATCCTGGATCGGACAATCCGACACAGGATCTGCCGATCCAACTCTAGATCGGCAGAAAGTATACATGGCGATCCGTAAGAGTCAATTTTCACTTTTACTCATTTTAGCTCCTCCAAACACCAATTATCTTCAATTTTTTATTTATCTTTTACATCTTAAGTCCCTTGTGTGCCATTTTAAACAAGTTTTTATGATCAAAAACTTGTTTTTTGGTGGATTGGAACGGATTGAACGAAGAAATTTTGGGGTTTTTTACGAAAGATAAATATGAATGATTATTTACTCAAATCTTCGTTTTGATTAAATTTTTTTGCAATAACATGATAGATCAACATATTTTGATGTTAGATCTACCAATTTATTGCATAAAAAAAACAAGATTTACATGGCATTTAATGGATTAAAGACACTTTTTGTAAAAAATAGACATTTTTTCAAAAATTCAAAAAAAAATCTAAAGTAAATATATATGATATAATAGACCATAGATCTATGGATTTGGGACCAAAACCCACTAATTTATGGTTGAACATGAATTTTCTAAAAAATGTATTTTTTAATTAATCCAAAAAAAAAATTTAATTATATATATATATTCAAAAAATTGATAGTGTACTATTTCTTGTTAAGCAAATGCAATCTTATAGTGTGAGTTTTGAAGGTTGTTTCACTAAATCCCTATTTTTAAACACTTTTTTTTTTATAAAAAATAGGCATTTTTCTGAAAATTCAAAAAAAATCTAAAGTAAATATATGTCACATATATGACATAATAGACCATAGATCTATTGGTTTAGAACCAAAACCCATTGATCAGTGGTTAAACTTGAATTTTGAAAAAAAAAAAAATTATTTCTTAATTAATATATATATTGTTTTCAATAAATTTGATAGTGCATTATTTTTTGTCAAATAAATGCAATCATATAGTGTGTTAATAACTTAATGTTATTTAAATTTGATAGATATTTATTATTTTGTGTTTTTTTACAGGTTTACACTTTGAGAATAAAAAGAAATGGCTTTAGGTTCAAGTTCAACCAAGAAAGAAAGGGTTCCAGATATTGGTTGGTATGGGTTTTCAATATCACTCTAGTAGTGGGTCATCATCGTTGCTTACTTTTGGGAGGAGTGGGACTTATAGGGAGCCTATAGAGATTGAGATTGAGAAGGCACGTTATGAAAAAAAGAAAACTACAGAATGATAGCGATCATCTGATCTAGGTAAGTATAGAAAAAAGGGAGCAAAGCAAAAAATAATCAAGGATATATTTAGGAAAAATGGGGAAAAGGAGATAAGGCAGGGGGTATATCAGTGGATGATACATGTTGGAATCCTATTCTTTGCTACAGAGAGCCCATATTTTCAGAACATGTGTGATGTTATTGCATAGGCGGGGCCAGGGATATGAGACCCTAACCCATATCAGTTGGCAAATATTTACTTGTCCAAAGAAATAGATGACATGAGGGATTATATTCAAGGCTTAAAGAGGTTTTGGCCTAAATACGGATGCACCATCATGTGTGACAGATGGACTTCCAAGACAATGAAGTCATTGATAAATTTTATGGGATAAGGCTGTTTGTTGTTGTTGTTGTATTCTCACAAGGATATGATTTTTTACAAATCAGTTGATAGTACAAGTCATTCAAAAATAAAGGAATATATATTCAAGTTGATGGATAAAGTAGTGGATGAGGTGGGTGAAGAAAATGTTGTCCAGATTGTGACGGACAACAAGACAGCATTTAAAGTTGCAGGGTAGATGCTAATACAGAAGAAGCATCATTTGTATCGGACCCCTTGTTCCACGCACTATGTTGACCTCATGCTAGAGGAAATTGGAAATTCAAAGCACTTGAAAGAGGTTATTGACAAAAGCAGAAGGATTACTTATATCATTTACGACAATGCGCAGGTGGTAAATCATACGATGAACAACTACACAGAGGGCCGTGACTTACTGTGCCCAGGGATCACCCGCTTTGCCACACAACAAGTGGCTTTGGAGAGCCTCTTAAGACATAAACATGCTTTCCAAAGATGTTTCATGGATGAGAAGATTTTAGGCTATATCAGAATCAATGACAAGAAGAAGCAGTTGATTGTAGAAAAAGGACACAAAAATGTGTTGGATAAATCATTTTGGCATAGAGTTGATGATGTATGTAGGGTCATAGAACCTCTTGTTAAAGTTTTAAAACTTGTTGACCAAGATAAGAAGCCCAATATGTCTTACATCTATGAGGCAATGGATAGGGCAAAGAGGTCCACAGAGACCATACGTAATCATAAAATGTATATCAAGATCACTGACTCTAGGTGGAATAAACAACTCTACAACAATCTACATGCAACAGGTAATGTGTAATTATTTATAGTTGCTTGTTGGAGATAGTTTGAAATTTATGTTTACATGTCAACTAACTTTATATTATCTTATTTGGCAACATACTTCTTGAATCTACAATTCCAATATACTGATCAAGAAATGAGTTTGAAGAATAATATCATTATAGGAACTAAAGTGGTAATTAAACGACTAAGTAGAGATTTGTATAAACAAGTTGCAATGAGAGAGGTAAGTAATCTTTTAAATTGATATGTTATCTGTGACTCTGCAAATAAATTGATATGTCGTCTGTGACTCTACAGATAAATCAATTTATGAAAGGGGGAGGATTTTTAAGTCACAACTCTCATTGATTGCTATGCAAAAATGTCAAACATGAATGTATACCAATAAGTATATAATCTTTTACAACTAAGTGTTTATTTTTATATAAATTTCACATGTTTAACTCTTATTGCAGATGAGTTGAGAGATTTGTATAGAGATGGCACACCTGTTCTTAAAGAAGTCGTCATCAAAGTCATCAATCAGATAGCATCTTCTTCTAGGTGTGAGAGAAATTGGAGCACATCCTCTCTAATTCACATAAGGCCAAGAAATAGATTGAAGATGTCAAACCTTCATAAATTGGTCTATATGCATTATAATATGTGATTGAAGGTTCGCAACTTATTTGATAGGCAACAAGATGCTGACTTCTACAATCCTATTGACCTTTAACCACATTTTCACAATTGATGTATTGGATAGTTGGATTCGTGACGATGAGGACCCAGTACTTGATGGGCAATGGACAGATTGGATTGAAGGTGGATTGCAACAGGCGGTTGCCGCTGTGGTTGCTACACCTAAGAATATATATCAGGATATGGATGATAGTTACCATGAGATGCACACTTTCTTTTAAAATCCAAGGTCTGATGTTAACGGGCCAGCGGATCATGGGAATGATGATGTGGTGCAGGTTTCGGGTGTCTAGCCCCAGCCCCAGGCCACCGCCTCCTAGCAGCATACAACGTCAGCGACTATTGAGACTGAGACTGAGAGTAATGAGCAGGGTTCTGATGATGATGGAAATGATGGAGATGATGATGCAGGTGCAACTGCAGGTGGTGCCACTAGCATGAATGCGGGTGGAGGTAGTGGTAGCACCCCTTGCAGTTTCACAGGGTATGATAATCAATATATTGTCACATAGGATACAGCCCATGGGAGTTGACCTATACCTACTATTGGCAAAGACAAAGGCAAGTCTAAGGAGCTACATATACCCAACATTATGATGGACAACCAGAGTATAGAGGGTATGGCCATGGATTCTATTCTGCCTCTGGGTATAGGATATTTGATGACCAGTACTTTGGATCATACGACCATAGGCAACAAATATCAACTAATGAGGCATCATCTGCTTCTAATTCAGTGCTAGTGTTTAGATCTTCTAAGAGTGAAGTCTCAAGCTCACAGTGACATACAGGATCGCGCGAGCGACGTCTATATGATGGTGGGAGTTCTTCACGTGACACTGATACACAGAGTTAGACTCGGAGTCATACTCATTCAGACTCGTACCCTATGCCCTAGCCCGTACCTTATGATCAGCTAATTGAGCCTCATTTTACATTCCAACATATTCCACCATGTATATATGAAATTCCTCGCCAAGAAATGAACTCAATTGGAGATCTCATATTTGATTTCAATTTTGAGCACTATCAAGCTTTAAGTCAACAGCATAGGCATGCAGCTTATGAGGTTGGGCAAAGGCAACAACAGTATTAGTATGATCTGTCCCGAGACCGAGACTCACGATCCACATCCCGTGGCCATGATGCCAATCCTGCACCTGATCTGCTGCAACATTCATGATGGCACTCAGGCCACCGCCTTTAGTATCATTCTCACATTTTATGCCTACGGTTTGTATAAACTTTTAATTATTGAAATAATCATAGATTCATCATGTTTATATTTGACATATTGGTATCTCACATTTTCACTTCAATTATGCATGCTTTTGTTGATTATCTATGTGATTGTATCTATATTTTGGTAATTTTCTGTTTCTTTGGACTTTTATTCATGAAAAATTTTAAAAAATAAAAATGAACTAAAAATAAGGTAGATAGGCTCTAACTAACATAATACAAGTTTTAAAATTGTTTCATAATTTTTTGAAATTTTTTTTAGGGTGATCTAGCTATTGGCCGATCCAGACATGGATCAGGATCGCCCAATGTCGATCCCGATTCCGAGATTTTGATCTATGCTTAAAACAGCCTCCTAGAGCAAGACTTGGGAGATTTAACAACAGTGTGAAAAGAGTAAATTACAAGCGATCCCAAGTTGATCATGCTTTAAATTTTGAAGGATAATAATAATGAGGAAGAGTTTTCGGATAATCTTTACAAGAGACTAAGAGAGATGAGCTCTTCTGTGCAAAAAAATCTAAAGTCAATTGGTTTAAGTGGGGTGATAAAAATTCAAAAAAAATTCATACATCTACGTTAACTAGAAAAGCCAGTAACAAGATCACCTCCATAAAAAATGAAAGAGGCAATTGGCATAGAGATCACCAAAAACTTGAGAAAATCACCTCTAATTTCTTCATTCAACACCCAAAAACCTACCCTTGAATATAAAGATGTCAATTTTAAATCTCCAAAGTTTGACGTATTTCTAATGCAATGGCATTTGCTTACCGGGCTTGAGTGACCTGTGAGTTAGGGGCACACTTGGGGTGGGGTAACCTGTGGGAAACGGGCGACTTGAGTGAGGCGAAACCCATGAGAAGTGGGACACACAAAGGAGGGTTCTGTCGAGGGTCTGACCTAGCCTATGCTATTAGATGATGTGATTAATTTGCCTCCCACTATCTGTTCGAGCTTTTAGAGCAAGTGGTTAGTCATCCTAAATCAAAGTGGTATCAGAATAAGAGGTCTCGCTTAGCTAGGGTGATTAATGTAGGGTCATTTTCACACCGAGCTCGAGTTGGGAAACCTGTGTAAGATGGGGGCACACTCGGGGTGGGACAACCGGTAGGAGATGGGCGACTCATGTGAAGCGGAGCCCATAAAAGGTGGGGCGAGGGTTCGGCTAAGGACCTGGCCTAACTTGGGCTATAAGATAAAATGATTGATTTGCCACCCTATATCAGTTCGAGCTTTTAGAGCAAGTGGTTAGTCATCCTACATCACTTTTAAGTTAGATTTTTACATAAATATTGGCCCATCTTTGGAGATAATGTTATTGAAGTTGTTAAAAAAAAATTCAATGACGAAACCTCTTTAGAAATGATTAATCAAACCTTTATTGCTCCTATCCCAAAAGTTTCCATCTTCAAAACTATCTCCCAATTCAAACCTACTAGTCTCTGTAATTAATTTCAAAGACTGGCAAATCAGCTAAAAATGGTCTTCCTTGAGATTATATCTCCCCATCAAAGTTTCTTTTGTTCAAAGTCGGCAGATTTTTGATAATATCTTAATTGCTCATAAGGTCATGAGATTCCTCAAAAATGATATATCAAAAACCAATAACATGAAAATTAAGAGTGAGATGAGCAAAACCTATGACAAGGTGGAGTGGTCTATATCCTTTCTATGATGAAAGAAGTTGGTTTTAATGAGAAAAGAAAGAATTGGGTATGAGCTTGTATGTCCTTGATGTCCCTAGTGCACAAGTTCTTCCTTCTAGAGGCCTAAGACAAGGCCCACAAGATTTGGTGTACCCCCCTTAACGAATGCCTAAGGTCCTGCATGCAGGGGAGGACACACAACATCAAAAAGTGAAAATCACACCCGCCTCCCCCCCCCAAACAAAAAGGTGTAAATCACTTTTTTGAACACTGTATGTCCGCCCCTGCATGCAGGCAGACCTTAGGCGTTTGTTAAGGGGGGCACACCAAATCCACACCGTAAGGCAAGGTGATCATTTATCACCCTACCTCGTTCTTCTATGCATTGAAAATTTATCTGCATCTCTAGTGCCTAAAGAAAAAGAGGAAAATTTTTCGGGTATAAAGATTAAGCAATCTAGCCCTACTATCTCACACCTTTTATTTGTTGACAATTGCTACATCTTTCAAACATCAAATGATGGAAATTTATCATATTATGGAAACCCTCAAGGAGTTTTAGTGAAGGTACAAGTCAAACCATTAATCATGAAAAATCTGAGTTTTTCTTTAGCTCTAGAACCCTTATATACTTTAGGAGTTTGGTTCAAAGTATTCTTCAAATTAAACCCTCCCAAGCCCAGGGATCTTACCTAGGTATGCCCACATCCATTGTTAGAAATAAAATATCCCTATTTCTTGTATTTAAGGGAAAGATATAGAATTCAAGGTTGGAAAAATAAAGTCATTTACCAAGCCGGAAAAGAAGTTCTTTTGAAAGCTGTAACGTTTATAATCCCTTCTTATGCTATGTTTTGTTTCTTGATTCCTAAGAAAATTTGGAATTCATTCAATACTCTTCAACGAAAAATTTTGGTGGGGCAATGGTGAAAATGACAAAAAGATAAACTGGATTTGTTGGGAGAGTTCAATAAAAAACAAAAAGAAGGGGGTTTGGGATTTAGGGATCTACACTCTTTCAATCTTGCCCTCCTGGCTAAACCACTTGCTTGGAGTTCAATTTGGAACTTAAATATCTCCCTAAGCTAAAACAATTCATGTGGAAAACTTACAAGGAAGCCTCCTTGGAAAAGAGAATCTCTCAAAGAGAAAGATTCAAATGGACCCTATTTGCCCATTATGCAATGAGGAACCAGAAGCCACCATGCACTATTTGGTTAAATGCCATGTGATAGCCCCAATTTGGTTTGTATCTCCTTTATCACTTAGAACAATAAACAAAAATATTTCTTCCTTCTCGAAGAAGATTAAATTCTAGTGTGATATGAAGGATGTTTGTAAACACAAGTGACTCTCTTGCTATTATTTAGCTGGAACATATGAAAAAATCAAAACTTATCTTTTCAATATGTGAGTCACCATGAAGAGTTCTTAAGCAAGAGAGATATCCGCAACCAGCTTGAGGGGGAATATTAGTAGACATATGTTAGTTGCTACATGCTAACATAAGTCATCAACATTGCAATACTACCATAAGGGTAGTACCATCTTGCTTAATTAAAAAAGTTGGGGGGTCATGTCGAACACACATGATTTCCCTTTTCATCTATTATTTTCTTTCGCTTCTCTTCTTCTCTCTTCTCTGATGCAACATGCATTACGTGGTTGGACAAGAGGTACCCCTTGTGGAGGCATAAGCCCAAGTACAAGAACCTTTAAGGACATTGCACATGAGGGGGTATAACTTTTTATGTATCACATACATGTAATAAGGCCTTTTGAGTCATTTATGTTCTTTTTAGTTTAGGCACATATCTATGCAATAAAGCCACTGGCCAAGGGTAAAATAGGAATTTTGGGTTTTTTAGAATCAATGAGTGGGGTCAATAACACATATCGACAGCCCTTCTTTCCCTTTTATTAGAAAGTATATAACTCCTACATGATGTCAACCTATTTAAAAGGCCCACACCCCATGTTTAAGGGAGGACAATTAGAGAAATAAGAAATTTTTATATTGGTCGTGGATCAGGTTTACCTTACGGTCTATCTCCTTTATCTCTCTTCTATTATTCCCCTTCGTGAAAACCCTCTCTTCTTATTTTTTTTCTTCTTCCTCCATCTTCTTCCATTCTAGTTATCTTTTCTATTTTTTCTTTTAGTTTCTCCTCCATGTTCTATTCTTTACTATTAAAATCTCTGATCAGAAAACTTATAAAGGACACACATGGAATGATGCAAAACTAATCACACGACTTATGCATTACAGTCCCTATTATAAGGGTAGTTTGTAGCCAGTGACCTTCAAATCAAGGTAACAAAAACCAAATTTAAAAAGATATTTGGTACCAACTATTCATTTTTTTAAATCAAATTTTCTTGGTTGTGAGAATCTGAAAATTGTCCCTACTATAAGTGCCTTTTGTTTGATTTTCTTTGAGGATTTTACTCTCCTCATGGTATAATAATAAGTTGTTGAAAATCAATTTCTTTCCCTTCCTTTATCCTCTCTTTATTTCAGAAAATATCTTATTGTTTTTTGTCAAACTCATAAATTAAAATCTGGAATTTTCGAACAAGGAGCAAAATAATAATTTTTCAGATTTTGAAGAAAATTATGAAAATACCCATCTGACATATCAAAAAAATTTCAAAATTTTATGGTTAGATTTTGCAACTACCCAGTGGCCTTCATTCAAAATTTCATGACATTTGGACTTATGGTTTGAGAACTATCAAAAATAAAGTTTAAGAAAATGTACTTTAGTGAAGTTTGACATAAAACAACAGTAAGATATTTTCTGAAATAAAGAGAGTAAAGAAAGGGAAACAAATGGATTTTCAGCAACTTATTAGTATTCCATAAGTAAAGTAAAATCCCCAAAAAAAATTAAACAAAAGATGCCTATAGTAAGGGGCAATTTTCAAAATTCTTATAACCCAAAAAATATTATTTTAAAAAATGAATGATTGATACCAAATACATGTTTAAATATGGTTTCTGTTACCTTGATTTAGAAACCACAAACTACCCTTATAATAGAAATTGTAATGCATAAGTCGTGTGATCAATTTTACATGCTTCCATGAGTGTCCTCTTTAAGTTTTCTGATCAGAGATTTTAACAATAAGGAATAGAATAGGGAGGAGAGACTAGAAGAAGAAATAAAAAAGAGAACTAAAATGAAAAATGGATGAAGAATAAAGTGAGGAAGTAGAAGGGTTTTCACGAAGGGGAAGAATAGTGGAGAGAGGAAAGAGGGAGTGTAAGGTAAACCTAGTCCAAGACCAATATAAAAAAAAATTATTTCTTAAATCATCATTCCTTAGACATGGAGTGTGGGCATTTTAAATAAGCTTACATCGTATAGGAATTACATACTTTCTAAAAAAATATTAACTAATAAAAGAGAAAGAGAGGTTGTCAACATGTGCTATGGACCCCACATGTTGACTCCAAAACACCCAAAATTCCTAATTTACCCTTGGTCAATGGCCTTATTACATAGATATACCCCCGAACTTTAAAAAACATACTAAAATGACTCAAAATGCCTTATTGCATGCATGTGATACATAAAAAGTTGTACCATCTCCAATGTGCAATGTCCCCAAGGGTTCGGGTATTTGGATTGGGCCTCTACAAGGGATAACACTTGTCCAACTACACAAGGCATGCCGCATCATTTTCCCTCACTGTCCTCAACCTACGATAAATCAACACTTGTTGTCTAACGTTGGAGTTACTGCAAAATACTATCTGTGTTTGAATTTTTTTCTTTCCTGTTGTTTAGGTTTATGTCTTTAAAATTTGGAATGGGCAGGTTGCATTAGAGTTGCACAATTATATATGGGTTTAATCCTCAAGATGAGGCTTGCCTTAGGTTAGTTTGTTGTTGAAAGATCAAAACCCCATGATCTGCATTGCTCCTATAC
>JAOXJP010231527.1:0-10613 GCA_025762735.1 Platanus orientalis | reverse complement strand
AATCTACACTTAGCCGATCGATCTACTACTTACCAGATTGATCTAGTAAGGCTCTGGTGACTCAGACTGAGACACCAGATCAATCCGGGGATACCGGATTGATTCATGCAGATTAATCTGACATAGCCAGATCGATCCTCCATCGTATAAATTCAAAAAATTAAATAAATCAATGCCTGCAATTTTTTGACCATTGGGGTAGATGCCATAACAAGGGTGCACGACTGTGCTCGTCCCCTATAAGTATAAGAGAGGCTCAAATGAGCTCTTTAACACATAAAACACACTTTGAACAAAAATGAGAAAAGTGAAGAGAAATTTAAGATAGAGCTAAGGCATTTACACCTCCCAACTACCAAAGGCTCACTCTAATGAGCATTGATTAAAGATCAAAGAGCCTTTAAGTACTTCCCCAGCACTCTACATTTAAATAACAAGAAAAGGGGAGCAAGGTTAAGGGTTTACTCCCAAGTAAACCCTTGTGAGAAGCTCGAAGAAGCAAAGAGGCACTCTTTGAAGCTTGGTGGAACCCAATGGCACACTAGCTCAATAAATGAGCAACCACCTTCATGAGTAACAAGCAATACACAAGCCTTATGAGGTAATTTGTATTGATTTCAAATTCATTTATTTGAGACCTTAGCACCTACTGGATACACCAGGTATAGACCATAGCACTACCACCTGAGACACCGGTAGTGTAGACCATACCTGTCGGAGACACCGAGTATCGACCACTCCCGTTGGAGACACCAAGAGTAGAGCTTTCTTTTTCAAGTAGTAGGTTTTAAATTTTTAACCTTTAATTATAATGCAATTCAATTTTAATAAAATTTAGTAGCTCGGTAGTGAACTTTGAAAGTAGATGTAGGCCCGAGTGTCGAAGCACTATAAATATTGTGTTGTGTGTTTGCTTGTGGTGTGAATTGTCTCTTCTCTCTATCTTTACATGGCATGTTTAACATCTTACATATAATCTTTCATATATGCTACCAGTTAGGAATTTAAATTAATTGAAAGAATTTAAATTAAGAATTGTCATCGAATAGCACTTGTAATACTTGAACTATATATTGGTGTGCATTAAATTCCAAGAATTACACTAATATCTAAGTTAGAATTTTAAGTGGGGATTAATTAAAAGAATTTTTAGAAATCCAATTCACCCCCCCCCCTCTAGGATAAAATTGGACTTTCACTTTGTTCTTGGAATGGAGGACTAAACGTTCAAACTGTTGAGTTAGAACTTCTTTGCCCTTATAAGAATTCTTCATCTTCTCTTGTTGGTCGAAGCCAGAACTCTGGAGCAATTAGAGATCCAACTTCATGTGTGGCAACAAACTATCCGGATCTTTAAGTTCTCTCTCTAATACAGGGCCTGAGTGATCCTTTGACTGAATAAGGCCTTAGGGGAGGATGGAGGGTGATCGATAAGAATTGACCCGTATTGTTGACAATCATGCCAATGGGAGGACAAAATTGCGTGCCACCGAATATGGTAACAATGTGGGTTTGTCATTGGTTACTTTAATGTCATGCCATACTTTAAGCTTTCGAGGCTTAACATTACTGACTTTGTCCTTCCCTAGGGTACCACATACTGCTTCCTAGGGATCAATCTTTTGATAGTATATGACATCAACAAAATAAGCATTTGTTACTTGGAATGGATTATTGTCAACTACTATGGTGCCCTGAGTATCTTGCTAGGGGTACTTGATACACTGGTGGTATGTGAAAGGGACCACCTAAAATTTATGCATCTATGGTTGATCGATAAGGACGTTGTAAGTAGTGTCTACATTGATTATGTAAAAAGATATATAATCTTCTAAATGGCCAAATTTGGTCTTTAGCCTGACAGAGCCAAGAGGGTGTTGCTCATTTTGATTGAAGCCTTGAATGACCAGTGTGCTTTGCTTAAGCTGAGATGGGTCAACCCCTAGATAGGCCAATGTCATGACCGAAAGTCTGTTCACTACCGAACCACCATTAATCATTACCTAAGACATGGGTTGGTTATTGATAGTTCCTGTGATGAAAAATAGTCTATTATGACGGGGGTCATCAAAATACTGGTCAGTATTCTCGAAAGTAACTGTGAGCATACATAACCCCTCTCGTGTTGCAGTCGGCCAAGAAGCCCTAGAGACCTCGTCATTTATAATGTACCCGTCTAGGTGAGTCAGTGCAAAGACCATAGAGGCCCTGAGCTCTGGTGACATACAGAGAACATCATAGACAGTTAATAAAGACGAAATCTTCCTGAGATGTGCCATCACATCATATGGAATGGGATTATCCGTCTTCTTGATAGCCTTACTATGTTCAGTTTCTATGGTCGTCTTTTTCATTGCATCAGCTTGTTGGTTAGTTGTGAGACCCCATGGCAAAATTTGTTTCCCAGATCGTAACTTGACTTGGTTGATGTACCGAGAGTATGGCTGACGTCTTTCTACAGGGGTAATGATTTTAAGTTTGGTGACATTGCAAACCTTTACCTATAGGTGGGTAGGCATCTCATCTTCAGAGAAATCTTGAGATGAGTTGGCAAAGCTAGAATCATCGCCAACAAAATTGTCTGAGTCAGTGACTAGGAGCAACATGTCTTCCAAGGATAAGTCACAACAGAGAGTTTTCCATTAATTTGGTGCATCATCATCTTTATCAACTAAAGTTGAGGATTCATTGGCATCTATATCGACGTCCCATTGAACTTGAGGCAAAAATTGTACCACACTTTGTATGTACCAGAGATCATGTATGTATGCCCTTTGATGGCAATAAAAGCGATAAATGAGCATTGGCCATGAAGAAACATGACAAAATGGTAAAGTCAAGTACCATTCAAAAGCATGTGAGACAAAAAGATCAGAAAAAGTCACACCAATAAATCATGTGTGGTGGTTGGCAATCCAGATTCTTGCAGAAAACAACTAGTATAAAAATGTGGATCCCTGTCCCCTATATATAGCGTGAGTGGAGGAAGCTAGTACTCTTATGAAAATTAGGTAAGATATACCTCGTTTTTTATAAGTTGTCTTATCTTGCCGAATCGTCAGAAATCTATCACTTAAGCAATGATTTGATCAGGGACGCCCTCAAATTCTTCATGTCTATTGTTGAGGAGGTTGTCTCAGGGGATCCATATTCCAAGGATCGTAGGGTTCTATGCCTAGCCTCATGAATTCATGAATAAACATTTCAATCAAATGACCTCAGGAGCGTATGCTTTGGGGTGCTAAATCCATATACCAATCTAAAGGCGGACCGTCCAAGGAGAGTGGAAATAAATGCAACAACAAATTATCGTTGTGCATCACCTCTCTGCATGATATCATGAATTTAAAGAGGTGACGTTGTGGACATTGATAGTCTTCATCTGAAAAAATGGCAAATAGGGGTACCTCAAAGCCCGGGGGAAATGCTTCCGAATACACAGCTTAATGGAAGGGAAGGCCCGTTGCCTAAACTTGCCTAACACATTCCGAAAATATGTGTGTTTCCATGGAGTCATGGGCAGATGAGTGATCCTTGCAAGACGAAATGGTGGGCCATGTATGAAGTCTGGCAGTGTAATAAAGATATTGTTGTATTATACCTGTACCACGCAATCAAAATAGTTACACCTTTAGCGTGGTCCTGGTATGTCAAGCTGTTATGGAGCCAATCGATTATTACTATTGACCCATGCGACACTGATGCTAGTTGTGATTCTCTGGGTAGACGAGGATTACCATCACGTATAATTGATGTCATATTACAAGTAACGATCAGAAACTGAAACAAATCTTCGGGGATAAACTCTTTCAATGTCATTAGCATTCGCGGGGGTTGTTCTAATAAGTCTCTCTTATAGAGCAATGGTGGAGAAGCCGCAACCTTAGGAGCCTTCTCATTTTTCTTGATTACTCCTTTCATGTAGAGTGGCTTTTTCTGAATGCATTTAGCAGGGTTACGTGTTTGTTGTATCCCTATTTTAGCGGTCTGGAGTCTTCTCTTACATGTGGCTTTGCTTTTAAACATAACTCAATCGTCACCATCATTGTCACCATCTCTATTATCTTGAGGATTCATGAGGTCAATCGGATCCTTATCAACAAAAATAGCATTTGTGGTTGTGACCCTCATGTGTTCGTCTAGTTCCACAGTATTTTTGTCAATTAATTCCTAAAGCTTGTCCTTAAATACAAAGCAATCTTGCAAGGTATGGCCCATAATATGATGGTCCTTGTAATATTTTGAATCATTAACCTTGTCAGTTTCTGTAGATCTCCTTGATTTATAAAGTTTGATATCCTGAGATTCAATTGTTTGTTTAAATAGGCTATCCAAGTCATCAGGGTGAAATGTGTAAGCCCGCTCTTGTCTTTCTTTTATACTTGGTCTCTTAGGATGGGCTTCTTGCTCTGTTGTGGCTGGCTTAGTTGCTTCTGCAGTATACTTGACTTTTAGTTTGGTAGGTGGCTTCTTAGTGCCTACCATAGCAGATTCCATCTTATTAACTACCACTTTTCATTTTCTCTCACATTTGTGTTCTAACAACCTCTTTTATATAGCAGATGCCTTAGATATTAAGTCATTGAACCTAGAGTACTTCTGCACCATAAGATGGAGAGAGAGCTCGAAGGCTATGTTTTGTAGACACATCTTAATGAGTGTTTTAAGAGGAGGTGCATTTTCACAAGTGTAAGACATTCTTCCACCTATTAATTAAGTCCACCACTAACTCTTTGTCTTGATACTTTTCACTAAGCAATTCATAGCTTCACATGCCTAAAGGTGCCATGGAACTACTGGACAAATGCTCGATTCATTGATTCCCAATCTGGAATAGCATAAGGTTTCAAATTTGAATACCATGAGAAAGTAACCCAATCTAGAGATTGGATGAACAACTTTAGCAACAAGTCACCATGTTAGGTGATAACGCCGCATCTGGATTTAAAGTGGGCGATATGTTGCTTTGGACATGTCGTTCCATTAAATGTATTGAAATGAGGCTGAAAAAATTTCGATGGGAAGGGTACTGCATTCACATGTGGAGGGTATGGCTTTCCAGTTGTGTATGTGTTTACGGTTTCCTGCTCTTTGTATTCCTTAAGCATTTTAGTCACCATTGCCCACATATAATTAGGGTCCATCAGGGGTGCAGCTAGATGTGTATATGGTCCCTATGGTCTAAAAGGAGTTTGTGCATATACATTGTAATCATACAACTAGGGAGACATAGGTACATATGGTGGTGGCTCATGTTGATGATATGTTGGCTGGTAAGGTCCTTGTGGGTGTGGACCTTATAGGAAACCCTGTGTAAATGGCCTTTGTGGAATAGGTGCATTGGGTGCAACACTCACTGCTAGAGCAGCCCCTGGTAAGGTAGCAAACGCATACTCTGGTGTGTAATGAGAATATCCCCCTTATGTTTGGCTTGAGATAGTCGGCCTTATCGATTCTGTTGTTATAAGATTATGATTTGGTGGGGTCGTGCCCTATCTTTCGAGTGTGAGTTGCTCGATCATGGCTTTTAACTCTACTATTGCAATGTCCTGCGTGGTTAAGCGTTGATCTCAGCTTTTTACCTAGACTTGTCAGTCTGTAGTTATAATGTGTTCCCCTTCAAAGTCAGAATGGTACTCCATGAGGTCAACATTCTCTATATTTTTTGTGGGATCAGTTGTGGGATTAGTTGTGGGATCAATTAGTGGATCTTACCCTCCTTAATCCTATTATTGTCGCTTCGGGTCTTTACGAAGTGGAGGTGACATTAACTGTTGCAGTAGCCCTAGGCATAGTATGAGGGTTATCCCCATGGTAAAACATAACAGAGGAGACTCCTAGGGCTTTTTCAATGGTTGAGGGTATTCTAGGTGTCCTGGCACTTGCTACCAATTGACTTCTAGTAATCATACCAACAGAGTTAAAAGCTTGCGGTCACAACTCAGAAGGTCTTAGAATGTTGGCAGACGTATCTTTCCTTGCCCCTACAAACATTATTGCCGCTTGAGACTTTTGAATAGGCCCGAATATTTTTCCCTTACCAACATAAGGTGTATAACCCGAACTGCCTCTAGTGTAAGAAGATAATGAAGGGTTAGTTTACATAGCCCCCTCCTCTAGTTGTGTTAATTTACATAGCCCCCTCCTCTAGTTGTATGTAAAAGAACCTACGCACTCTAGCCCTTCACCTTTGAGCAATGTTTCTTTTTCACTTTTGCTCAAGGGATAATACCCTCCTTTTTTATGGTTTACTTTCTTCAAACCCCCTGAGTAGTTCGAACCTGGTTAGTAGCTTTGAGTTTCTGAACTCTACCCTTGCCTGATTATGCTGCTGATTGTAACACACATGTGGGATTTTGGTAGCCATATTTCCCAGTTGTAGTTCTTTTGGCAGGGTATGGCCTCCAGTGATCCTTGCTTTGGATTTATTTTTCTTATTATATGAGCTTCTTTTAGGTCCAAGCAGCCTAAATGATTCATTCTAGTTGGCAATTTATTCTTCTATTTGGCCCCTCAGCATAATGGGAACTCCCATAAGTGCTATGTGTACGGTAGTCAGATTTTGGCTTTCTGGCGATGAATGGGGATTTTCACTTGCGCCTACAAATGTACGCGAATGAGACTTTTCCTTGTGTTGATTGTTGCGTGAATGTGGAACTCATTTGTCCATTCTCCATAATGTTATCGTATGAATGTCATCGTTTTCACAAGTGCACATTCTTGTGCGAATGGGAAATGCCACGCTCATTCGTGAGACATGTTTACAACAAAGGGTTCGTGGGCCAACCAAGGTCATTGACTTGTGTTATCTACTAGCAATTAGAGTCCAGTAATTGGAGATTGGTTTCAGACTTAAGCGTCCAAGACTCTCTCCCTCTACGTGCGTGAAGTCATCTACGACGGCGAATGTTTCGCCACGAATTAAGTTCTTTAATTTCATTCGCAGGTTCAAATCCTAGAGAATGTGAGTAATAATTTGCATCACGATTTTGTTGCGACAAATGGGATTCTGGGACTTTTCCCGAATTAACAGTTTGCAATTTCCCGAGGCTTTAATGACCTTTGTATGGGGATTTAGCTCAAACTTAGGTACCCACTGCTTTTTTAAGTTCTTTAAAGTTATTTGAGGAGTATAACTCTTTAATTTAGTTGGTGTGACATCAGGTTTACCCTCATCCATGAGCGTGCCACCCTTAACAGAAACAAGCAATGGTGCCACTGCACGGGGGGAGACCGAAGCCTCAACCCCTGGTGAGGTTAGGGAGACTAAAGCCTCAACCTTTTGTTGGGAGACCGAAGCCTCAACCACAGACAATTTTTGGGAGACCAAATCCTCAACCATAGGTAACTTTTGGGAGACCGAAGCTTCAACCATATGGATAGATGGTGGTGGGGAGACTAAAGCCTCAACCCACATTTTCGATGTGGCTACATGCCCTCACAGTGAACCGGCAGAGGGTCCCAAGGTTACAACTCCATTAAGGTACCTATCAAAGAGGGAGACACCCATTAATACAACGAAACTTAAAGAGAGATGAGAGGAAAGTATCGTCCCACCGAGCGTGCCAGAAATTTGTAACACCAAATTTTGAATCATATTTTATGAGGCGAATTTTGTTAAACAAATTACCTAGCCGTTTTAGAGGCCAGTTTATTATTTTTATAAGTGGGGTCTAATACTAAGTCTAATGGATTTGTTAATTACAGTCATTTAGCACAACAAACCTCTGATTAGCTTCAAGTTTCTCGGCTTGTACTGTAGAGAAGAAGTTACATGAATATAAAGAAGAAAAAGAGGTGGAAGAGGAGACAATATTCCTTTTATTTAATATATGTGATTACAAACTTCACTGCTTATGCATTAACAAATTTACCTCACCATAACCTGATTCATCATTAAGCTTCCTATAGTATTTTCCTTGGAAAAATCGCAAAGGTATAATGGACTTGTTTTTCCTCTTTTAGAAGAGAGGTGAACTTATGGACTTTCAAATGGATGGAGTATAACTTGTCTGGACTATGAGGAGAGTGGTTTTCTTTAAGGTTTTTGCTCACAATAAATCTTCCAAACGTCCTTCCAGACTTTGCTTCAAAAACAACAACCTCTCTCATGCAACCTTGAAGATATTTATAGGTGCCAAAATGGGTCAAAGGAGAGTCCTTGTTGAGAAAGAACTCTATCTCCTTCATCGTTGGAGTAGGATTCTTTTAATCCTTATCCCGAATATATGGGTGATTCTTCTATGCGAGAATCTACCTTTCTTGGTCTCCTAGGTGGTTAGGGAACTTGTCATGTCCATCCAAAATAACCACCTTGGAAGAAGATAACATTAATTTTTAGTTTCTGGTTTTTGTAGTGCACAAACATGAACAGTGCATTTGACACACTTTTGCCAGCGAGGGCAAGTATTTGAGGGTCTTTGCTTTCAGGAAAATGAGGTTATGATTCTCCATTTGTCAGACCTAAGTGTGAAGAATGTCAGATCACTTATTCATTTGCACACACTTTAGGTTTCTACAGTGGATGATATGCTTGTTGCAGGATCAAGCATACAAAAAATAAATAATCTAAAGAAAAAGTTGTCAAAGGGATTCGAGATGAAGGATGGGGGTACTATGAAACAGATTCTCGGTATGAGAATTAGTAGAAATATGAAGAATCATACATTGAGGTTATCTTAGGTAGAATATGTAGAAAAAGAGTAGGGCATATTCAATATGCATGATGCTCAGCCAGTTAGTACTTCACTGGCTAGTCACTTCAAACTCTCCAAAGAACATTCTCCTAAAACAAAATGGTAGAAAGAATACATGTCATCCAAGGTCCCACATGCCTTAGTTGTTGATAACTTGATGTATGTCATGGTCAGCACAAGGCTAAATATTGCTTATGCAGTGGGAGTAGTGAGTAAATTTATGAGTAAACCTAGGAAGATGCAATTGGAGCTGGTTAAGTGGATGGAGGGTTAGAGCTTAAATTATAAGGTCATGTTGATTCACGTTTAGCAGGGGATTTTGATAAAATAAGAAGCACAATGGGGTATGTCATCATCTTAGGAAATACAACAGTTAATTGGGTATCACAACTACAAAAGATAGTTTCACTTCTTACAACTGAAGCAAAATATATTATAGCTACAGAAGCTAGCAAGAAGATGATTTGGTTGCATAACTCAATGGAAAAGTTATTTAGGAAGCAAGATAACATCAGACTATACAGTGACAGTTAGAGTGCCACTCATTTTGCGAAAAATTCAACATTTTATGTCAAAACCAAGCACATTGACAGGAGCATCACTTCATACAGTCACTCTTGGAAGATAAGGTGTTGAGACTGAAAAAGATTCACACAAGTGAGAATCCTGTAGACATATTCACAAAAGTGGTCACTATAGAAAAACTAGAGCTATAAAATTCACACAAGTGAGAATCATGTAGGCAAATTCAAAAAGGTGGTCACTATAAAGAAACTTAATGTTGTGCAAAGGTTCAGTTGGTCTTCAAGTGTGAAGACAAGGAGGTGACCTACAAAAATTTCACAAGGGAAAATCTCATCACAAATGCAATAAATAGTCATCCAAGAAGGTTGTGATCAAGCTCTAAGTGGGGGATTGTTATTTACGGAACCTAATGTTACTGATGAACCATGGAGGTGTAGGTGATCAAGCCATTATATCAAGTTGGGCAAACTTGTTCAATCAATCAAACAGAATTAAGTTTTGTTAAACCAAGAACCATTGGATCAATCGAAGATGGTTGGATTAATCAAAGATATTTTTATCAATCGAGTAGAATAAGCTACTAGTTAGCTAGGGCTATAAGGTTAATTGTGGTTTGTGAGAGAGGTAAAAGTGATAGAAAAAGAGGGGAAGAAGTGAGTCGGGCTGAGTTTTGCCCAACCTCAACCTGAAACATTTTACCCGAGCTTGAACTCTGCCCGAGATAGTCAACCCAAACTTAGCTCGTTTTAAAACAACAGGCTTCGGGCTTGGTTCCGGCTGCCCGAATTAAAACTCTTTTCTAAAATTTTGGGCTGAATTTAGTTAAATGCATATTATATGGACAGCTTTGAACAGTTTAACCCTTAACCATTTGATGATAGTAAATTTGTAAAATATATGGATCCAAAAAGAATTAAAAATATATATAAACCTAAAATCAGCGTATAAATAAAAATTATTATTTGTTAACTAGTTCAAACCAGGCTGGGCCTTGGGCTGAATTCGAGCCTGCTCGAACTTGGCCTGAATAAAACTTCGGACCTATAGTAAAATCTTCCTACGGTTCTATGGTTTTTCCCCAACTTGGGGCTTTCCACATAAATCATGTGTTCATGTTTATTTGCTATTATTCTTTTGATTATTATTGCATCCTAAGATCCTTGGATTGAAGGGCCTTAACCCCTTGAGAGTTTTTGCCTCTAATTCAGCTATATCATATATAATGCTCTCTCTCTCTTTCTCTCTCTCTCTCTGGTATTGTTTAGTTTTGGTTTGGGAATTCAGATAGATCAATACCAGGAGATGGGGAAACCAAAGCCGTAGACATTGATAAGTGAAAACAAAATACACACACCCACTCGGGAGGATGAGAAACTACATTATATTACAAGT
>JAOXJP010231526.1:0-10613 GCA_025762735.1 Platanus orientalis | reverse complement strand
TGAGAGGGGATTGCCTGGGGGGTCTAAGCCATGTCCCTAAAGAATAAGGTAGGTCTTATTTATAGTTTTTTTGGGGTGTAGAGATATTTATGTAAGATTTTAATTTTATTTTATTTTATTAAATTTTATATTATTTGATTTTATTTAGAATTATTTCATTTGATTGGAATTATTTGATTTTTTAATTATTTACTTATTTGATTAGATTTGATTTGGTGTGATTAGCTTTTTTAGAATTTGTTAGAATATTTGATTTAGGTTAAGTAAGAAAGATAGGGTTAACATGACTTATTTTAGCTATAAATTTTTTATTAAAGTTGGTAATATTTTAAGGGATCTTATTAGCTTATTTTAGTTAAATTTGTATTAAGACAAATTTATTGGATCCAATATATTATGTTTTATTAGGAAATACTTAATTAGGTCATATTTGTTAAATATTTAGAAGGGTTTTGAATTTAGTTTACTATTTTGTAAAGAGGATTGATTTGATTGATATCTTGGTGAAAGAATATGTTATGAGAGATTCTTCTTTTTTTTTGAATTTGAATACTCCATAAAGACCAAAACGTGTAACTCTTGGTGGGGCCCCCATATCACTACAAATTTGCTAAAATCATGTGAGAAAGGATTTAATGTAGGAAACTTTTGTGGGCCCCAACTTTTGACATGATTTTTTGTCGAAATTGGGTGGAAAAGGGGGATGGACGTCCAACCCTTATAAGGGTCCATCCAGTTTGACCCAAACCTCCCAAATTGGTCTTGTTTTAATGGGAATAAGGGACTGGTCACATGGAGCCATTGGGCCCAAGTTTTTGTCTGAAAATTTGTCCAAATTTAGTCAATAATAAGGGAAATTTTGAATTAGGCTTGGTAGGCTTTCTCATGTGAACTAAGATACTCAAATTATAGGGCTATTCTGGGCTTTCCCAGCTAAATCTTGAGAGTTAATTTTGAGTCAAGATTGGGGATTCTAAACTGTTATTCCAGGCCAGTGTTCAGGGTTTGACCTATTCATTTTTGTTGTTGTTGTTGTTGTTGTTGTTGTTTTTGTTATTATTTAGATTAGAATGGGTCTGAGTTGTTTGAAAGTTCAGACCCTGAGCATTGGCAAATTTGCTAAAGTCCTAGCGAATGATTGGAAGAAGATGTTGCTGCCTATGGAAAGAAAGCTCAAAGCCTGACCCAAAATTGGGTGCTAACACACTTGACAATCAAAACAAACAAACAAACAAACAAATAAACAAACCAATCTTGTTTGAGTCCAGATCCTCTACAATAACTTAAATGCATTATCATGCAATGGTTCTCAAAACACGATAATTTAAAACTCTAACCAATTTGGGCAAGAGTTTTAATATTTATTTTTTTGGTATATGTGTCATGTTGTAGACACTTGTTGTGCATTAAGTAATTTACTTAGTGCAGAGCATGCTAAGTGATCTAGCATTGATGTCACACATTTTCTCAAGGGAGCTGCAACTCGTACCTCAAAATTTTCTAACGTCCCCTCACGTTTCCTCTTTTCTAACTTCACCTCAATTATTTTTAAGCATACCTCAAATACTTCCCATTATACCCTTTTATCTAAACCTATCCCACACCTCTGATAAAACTCAATCAAAACTCCTACACCTCTATTTTTTCTAACCTCCCCTCATCTCCAATACATCCCACACCTCCTCTCTCTCATGAACAGTCTCCCTCTCCCTCATGACGAGTACTCGTCGAATGCTCTCTCTCTCTCTCCCTCACGAACACTTTCCGAACACTCTCCCTCTCCCTCATGAACACTCTCCTTCTCCCTCACAAGCATTCTCCCTCTCTCTCCCTCTCCCTCACCTTTCCTCTCCCCCTCCTCAGCTACATCCCCAAACCCTCTCCCTCTCCCTCACATTCCCTATAAAAATATCAAAATATATCGTTCATACTCGAGGTGGACAACCAACTGGCGGTAGAATAAGGGCAGCAGCGGCAAGAAGTAATTTTATTGTTTTTTTTTCTTCGTATTGATGTTCAAACTAGTGTTGCTAAGCGAGGCTACCACTACTCGGCCAGCCCAGCCGAGCAAGGCATGCCCCGCACAGACAGCCTAGCCGAACAAGCATATGCCTGCTCAACTGGGCTACCGTGCGGGGCATGCCTTGCTTAGATGGGCTAGGCGAGTAGTGGCACCCTTGTTCGGCAACCACAATCCAAACACCCAAAAAACCCAAAAACAAAACCCAAGAAAAAAAAGTTCTTGAAAAATAAAAACTTTTGCAAACATCATGCAAGCTATCAAGCCGATTAGATAATCCTAACCACACACACACACACACACACACACACACACACACATATAAGGTTGCTTTTGACATAGAACCCCAACCAACTCTGCATGCTACTTTGAAAATAGAAACATAGCATACCTGCAAAGTTGGAATTCCCATAAGGAGATAGGTAAGGATCCCCAACATATAAAACAATAACTTGTGCCAATTTTAGTTTCAGTCCATCAAGATGTAAAATAAGAACAAGCATTGGGTCCTCATGAGAGGATAGGAATGCCCATCTATCTTCCCTACCCCCTAGTGCAAAACAAGTTTGAAACCACCACTATATGCACCCCAAGTAAGAGATGCCCAAGTCAAGAAACCTGATCAGATGAATGCACTGATCCATATAGTATCATTATGAGAAGTGGTCCAAAATTTTGTGCAGATATACTATCAACCATCTAATTGTTTGGATAATTGGCCTATGAATCTCCTAAATCAGACCCAATGAATGAAGGGTAACAAACATTTTCTGTGCACTATGTTTATAGATATGAATCTAGTAAGGCAGGAAATCCTGTCTCAAGAAATCTTAGGATTTCCTCTAACAAAAATCACAGTACATCAAAATGCCACAAATTTATGAATATTTCAGCATCAAGCACATGAATGACTAATGTTTGTAGAAGCAAACTATATTACACCTATTAAATAAAAAATATTAAATAGGATCCTAAAACAATTTCAAGAGAGAATGTTTGAACTATATCATGGATTTTTTTTATAATATAAAAGATTCTCTAAAACCTAACCTCTTATTGAAACAGCTTGCTCTCTTGCATGCTAAGAAATGTTTGAACTTAATTTATTATTGTGCACATCTAACACAATAGACATGTTTTTCAGATATAGATGTAGGAGATGAGTATTTTGTTCCTACTGCATCTACCCGCCAGCGTCGGGTTGTAGAGAGGGTAGGCCCATCTAGGCATGAGGCATCTACTAGTCACTTGTATGCAGAACCTGCAACAGATGACCATGTTGTAGGAGATGTGTTTGAGCATATTGGAGATGTGCGTGAGGATGATCTAGAGGCTTCTATCCCCGGAATGCCTATAGACCCAACGCTCCTTACTAGTTATCCCACACACGTTGCTGCACTTATATGACTGCATCAGGTAATGTTTTTAAGATTTAAAATTTGTACTTATTAATAATACCCAGCGTACTAATAGTATTTGTTTCAATTACAAGAGCGGTTATTGCTGAAGTTGATCAGCCACGGATTGAATATGGCTGAATGAAAGTACTAGCAGTCAGATGTGCAGAATGGTTTATGGAAGGGATATATTGAGCACTCTGGACTACTTCCACTGGTTCACAGTTCGTATCGAATAGTGAGCTGTCATCATCGTTGTATTCATTGAGCGATGGTACCCCTAGACGAACATGTTTCATATACCGTTCGGGGAGATGACCATCGCGTTGGATGATGTTAGCACCCTACTTATATTCTCGTGGTTGGGAAGACCATTTTCTTTAACCTGGAGGATGAGGCATAAACTTTGTTGTCCTATACACTTTAAGTGATGGCAGTGGAGGCCCTCAAAGAGCTTAGGTCTGCACATGGGTGCTCAGTCAAATTAGAATGGCTATGGTTAAGATTTTAGGGGGTGACTGACGCTAATGGTCAGGAGGTGATTAAATGCTCTGCCAGGGCATACTTACTTTATTTAATCGGGTTCACGTTGTTTACTAATAAAACAGTCAGTCGGGTATTAGTCGATTACCTCTACTGTTTAGAAGATCTTGATAGCGTACATACTTACACGTGGAGAGCCACTGCGCTGGCATATTTATATCAACAGTTGGGGTTTGCTAATAAGTCAGAAGTACGGCAGATCGTTAATCTATGAGCACTTTTCTGGCAATGTTCCGCACCGAAACATTGGTTATCAGCCCCACAACCCATGCATTTAGCATTATAGGCCACACAGGAAGACGGGTATTCTTATGAAAAATGTAAAGGCACTTCGAGAGACCATCAATGCATGAGGCCCTAATGACGTATGTGTTTACTTTTTTATAGTATAGGTCAGTACTTTTTATGTACTTATCTTCTATTTATCTGACGTATATGTTAACTTGTGCAGGTCACGTGATCACCGTATGACGATAGTAGGTAGTATCACCCATTACCTGATATTGCATACTACCATGGCATGCTTAAATGCCTTGACATCGTGGAGCCCTATCATCCAATTGGGGTCCTGAGGCAGTTTGAGCGACAACAAATTATTTCATCTGTTCAATTGGCCTCAAGACAGCGAATATGTGGTTCATCTGCATCATTATACTGACCCAGTTACGTTTTTTATGAGGAGGTATGAGTGGTATAGCAGAACCACGTACTCTCCGTCGAGCATTAATCCCTGTCTGCACGTTATCCTGACACGATTATGCACATGGCTATATGGACTGGTATGCACTCATATCACATTGATACGAGTAGAACCTAGACCATAGATCACTTAGAGCACCACAGCCTGGGTAGATGAGCTCTGCACAATCATTAACGGTAGAGGAGGTCTATCATTTCAACATTCGTATTTATTATATTTTTCTCATTTTAGTTATTTTTTTCATTGCAACTTATATTATATTTATCTGTACTTATTTCAGTATCTTGAGCTGGTCGCGTCTATACTGAGACCAGTCATGGAGGGTGGCCCTGCAATAACCCGGAACAGTAATGTGATGTCTATAATTAAGCGAGTCTAGGATATCGTGACCTGTCACAGCGAGCCCGCAACGGTGACATACATACGGAGGAAGAGGCTGATCACAGAGACTACAGAGACAGTTGTTTTATCCTTATTTTAGTTGACAAGTTGTATTTTGTACTTTATAGGGGATGAGGCCACTCATACATTATATTGTTTTGTTCGGGGATGACCCTATTTATATAAACCACAATTTTGTTTGTTGGCATTCCTTCTTTACTTGTTATTATGATTTCATTTTTATACTTTAAAACCACGCACTAAAAGATCTCATTCGCTCAATGAATAAAATAAAATAAAATGACAGGTAAAAAGGGGGTCATCCTTATCAATTAGATATAAAAGTTGTTAATACAAAATTAGGCAATTAATGCACTATGCGAGTGTCCATCCCTATCAATTAAATACATATAAGCAATGTTCTGTCTCAATCAGTTATTGATCAATCAACTATCTCCTGTGTCACTACATCCTCACTAATCACACGTCAAAATTCTTCAATTATTGATTCATACAAATGTAGTGCCCATCGAAGCATTATCGCTCCGGTATCTATGCCAAAGTATCGTGATGGATGGGATAGGATGACCCAACACGAGGAAGACCTGCACGCATAACAAATAGTGAAGTTAAACACTGCTAAAAATGATTGATTGTAATAGCACCCTACGCGTTAACATTTACTTGTACAAAGTGGTTGTTGTTTACAAATCCTATAGCAACTTCCTTCCAGGTGACATTGGGTAATGGGTCAGATCAGAGTGGCAGGAATGTCAAACACTATCGTGTACTCAAAAGGTACAATACAACATTATAATAACTGGCTATTAGGTGTCCACATTCTGAGGTCATCCAATACTCGTATGAGGGACCTTCCCTAAAGTACGTAATCGAACACCTAATTATCTGTACTACTGTAAACCCACAAAAAATAGGCTCATAATAGTGTCCATAACTATCAAGTTCTTGTAACAAGTCTGCTCAGACTTGCGGCCAACTATCCTCTCCCATACCCAACAAGGCAGTAATCGCCCTGAACTCGTAATTTTTGTTAGCTAGTACATCTATAATATACTAAATAAATGGAGGTATGTCATCTAGAAAGTGTATAATGTTAGCATCATAGGACAAGGATTGAACTGATGACGTACGAACGACCTGTGATAGAAAGGATAATGCATGAGCAACAATGGCATGACGAATTATAAGAATTAATATGTGATATTTAATATATAAACTATTACTTTCTCCTTCGCTCTTCTCTGTCAGGTTGGTCTAATTGACTGTAGAGGGTTGACATCCATTGGACCGGTCCCCGGTGTGTCCGCTAGGGAGTAGCTATCCTACACCAATGGTACTCTCTCAAATGTGGATGGCTCACATTAGGTAGAATTATCTATCTTCCTAGGTGACCTACCTCGCATTGTTGATTTCATCTCCAGTTCTTTTACATGTGTACACTCCAGATTTATCAATGCCCTTAATTTCCTAAGCAACTGAGTCTTGCCTAATTGGTCAGCTTGTGCGTAGACCTGCTTAAACAAATTTAATTTCTCACTATGAACATCATCTTGGTTTGCATTGTTCTGGTTCAAGGCGGGTTGCATGTCAAGCTTGTGTCAATTAGGATGCATAAAATTAAGTGGCATTTGACACATCTACCTACTATGGTCAGCAATTTCATGGGAGCATGGCAGGCCGTGGGTGAGTCTAAGCTAACACTTGCATGCAGATGATTAAATCCCAATAAAAGAAACTAGTTTGTCTCATCATGTAACTTCTCAAGTGCAGTGATGGAAACGTTTCCACGAAGCTCTCTGAACTCGAACGACCTGAAACTATGTTAGACGACCATCTTTGATTTCTCGAACGATGCCTTGATTTTTGTATGTTGTAACAAGATCATATTGTGTGCGTTCGACCAAGATGACTCGAAATTGCCCTAACTAGATCCCAACTGTCTCTTCAACTTGGCATAAGCACTCTCAACCTTGTAAGTAATATAAGGAACAACTAGTTAAGTACCAATCAATGAGGAACAATTGTAAGTAGAATAAAAAACAAAAAATAAAAGACAACTACAATTATTTGTCGTTGTGGCCCCCAGATGCAAAACTTGGTTTGTCCAGGCTGCAACAAACCTATCCCTATAGGTATCCAGCCAACTACTCCTCACGTAGTGAAGTACGTCTAGCTACGTACTAAACTACTTCTCCAATAGTGCTACGTGGTTGTGATGATCATCTTCCATTGATGACACCACCACTAGATTCTCATAGATCATGAACAAATCTCACACCTCCTTTGTCGAAAATAACTTCTTACACTTTGCAAGCATATTCTTATTGATGTGCCACCTACACAATAGATGTGTGGTAGTGGGAAACACTCGTGAGATAGCATTCATCAAGACCAACTCTCTATCTATCACAATGACGTGGGGCAAGACACTATTATCTATAATACCGCGCAAGACATCTAAGGCCCAATTGAAGTTGTCCTCCCTCTCATGTTGTAGAAATACAAATGCCACAGAGAAGGTCATATTAGTAGATGTCAGTCCAATGATTTTCAAGATGGGCATACGATATCTGTTCGTTTTATACGTGCAATCCATGAGCAACACATGTGGGATTGCACGTAATAAATCCAAACTGGTTGGGTGTGCCCAAAATAAGTTGGTGATAGCTTCACTATCCTTACTAGTATGGTGTCACTCGATGTATTGATTATCAGCCAACAATGCCAATAATTGCTGCATCTAGGATCTCCCACCATTTTCTTCCAGCTTATATTTGTGTGGTGTATTGTAGACTGCCTTCATTGTAGGTGTCTTGAGGGGATCTCTTTGCTTCATAGTGACTAAAATGTCTTTTAGTCGAACGTTACTCTTGGACATGTCCTTTAATAATGAGTACTCCTCTTCGGATAATCTACCAACATAGAAGTGACCCTCTAGATGATCGGCAAGCGAGTGGTTATGCACACCATATACAACTTTCAACATCCAGTCTTCATCGTTGGGCAACTTCTTACCCTTCAATCGGAATGGACATTCACATTTTTTGGTACCTATCCCCCTAACCTTTGCATCCACACGGACGTTTTTAAACCTATTCTCTACTATATATCGTCCACCCCTCTCACATCTTAGAGTCAAACTTGGTTTTCTTCTCACAACACTACCTAAATCTAATTTCAAAATGTTAATCTCAAATCCATTCATCTTTCCAACATCTGTTACCCACTTAATCAAGGTCACCCGACTTCTGAATATCTACACAAAAAAGGGATAACACAACGGTTAATTGATCGAATAATGTTAGCATATGCTATGGACTAACTTTAAGCATATATTACAAACTGATTTTTACCTGGTATGTGATGAACTTAGAAGTGTAATCTATAATCATTTCTTCCGAAGTCATGCTACAATTGGTCGAGACATTGGGCTACAATCATACAATTAATATTTAAGATATAATAAACCTAATTAATAACATAAAAAAATTCAAACTTTTTTTTTCAAAATTTTTTTAGCCTATTCGGATACCCCCAATTCGAACCAACATGGTTCTGTTCGGATGAAGCATCTGAACAAACCTTGTGGTGTTCGGATTAAGGGTGTTTGGATGGACTATTCGAGCCGCCCTAAGGATGTTCGAATGGCCTATCCAAGCACCATAAGGTCTGTTCAGATACTCCATCCAAATATTCCTTCTGTTGCTCAGTCTGGTGTATTCGAACATCACGTGAAAATTCCAAAAAAACAAAAAACACATAAATGCATACCTGGGGGTTTCCTTCTCACTCCTAATCACTTGCATGATACTCCATTGCTTGGATTCTTTCTTGTAATGGTAATAGTTTGCAAATGAGGAGTGTAGGAAAGAAATTGGGAGAAACAAAGAAGATGGAGTGTAGAAAGAATGGAAAACATAAGGAAAAAATGTGTAGTTTTGGAGGAAGAAAATGAGGTGTAGTTAGAAATATATATTAATGTTAGAAAGGGGTATAAAAGTCTATTCATATTGGGGTATTTTGGGAAAATTTTGAGTTTTAAGTGAAGTATACTTAGAAATTTTTGTGGTGTAAATAGCTACTTCCTACCAAAAACTAACAATAAATACAAACCCTATAATTTATTGTTGGGTACTTCATTCTGTCGCAGCAAGTGACAAGTCCCCTCTCTTTACTGTATGCTAAACGAGCTTGAATCAATAAAGGAAATAAAGATGTGATGACGTGTGAGAGAGGGATACGAGGCTCCAACCCAATAAGATTCATTTCCTTCATATTAGGGTTTTCAACCCAAATAGAAATGATAGAGAAGAAGGGGATTTTGCACAGACCTCTCCTCTTTAATAGATTGTTTTATCCCTTCAAGACTTGGGCGAGTAAAGTTGCCCAAATCACCTAATTATCCCAAAAGTTGAAATGATTTAGGATAACTCTATTTATTTTATAAACATGGATGAGATACTCCATTTCTTGACCTAAGTGAGATGAGAAAGGAATTCAACTTCATGATTTGGTCCAATCAAGCTCAGTTCTATAACTGTGCTATATATACGCCATCTTTTGATTTCTATATACTTTGGTATCCATATAGTTCCCTAGGCATAAATTTGAAAATCTCATATGGTTTTTGCATATTAACACATGCTACCCACAACAAATCGCTTTGCATGTATGATTTTTCTAGTCTATGCCTTCATTTTTTATTTTTGTTTTCACTCTTTATGGTTTTTTTCTCCATATTTAGAAACAAATATGAAGTGTTCGATGGATTTCCTTTCATCTTTAATCTTAATATGTACATCTGATAGTTGAGTTCTAATTATCTATCATTTCTCAAGAATATATACCACATTAGTGGTTTTTCTTTGGAGATTATGACCTTGACTTTCAATCCAGAGTCTAATATTCCATCTAGACATCATTGGGCCAAAAAAAAAAAAAAAAAATATTATAAAGTAACAGGTATGCTTTTTTTGATACTTAAGTACCATGTATTCTTTGTACATGATTGTCTACGAAAAGATTTTTTTTTCCTCTAGAAAAATCTTTTGCAGTGCCTCAAGCTTCTCTAAATAATTGTAAAACCAAATACTTAGTATGTGTAGAAGTAAATGTGTATTTGTAAGAATTGATGAAGAATTTGTTTAAGCTTTAAAGACATAAGTACTATTTGAGTTAGAATTGGTAAGTAACTTTTTTCTCACTTCCTAACGAATCTTTATCTTTGATTTTTGGAACTCAATAAAAGATCTAATTCATTTGAATTTTATCTCTTCTTTTAGTGAAGGTATTTGGTGTGGCCTACTAACTTCTCTTGGTTTTGAGACCTTTGTGTTAATTTGTGAGGGATTTAAGCCTTCTGCAATTTGCACAAATTTTTGGTTTCTACAGGTACAAAGTGGATTTTTCCATATCCAAAAAATTAAATTATTTGAAAAAACTCCAGCCATCCAGTAAAATTTGACGTTTGTTGTTGTGAAATCCAGGCTGCAAAAAGGGAAAGATAAAACATGTTAATGTGCTCAACTCAATTACAAGCTCTCTCTTTTCT
>JAOXJP010231525.1:0-10614 GCA_025762735.1 Platanus orientalis | reverse complement strand
AGGTTAGACGGTGATATCGGATCAGTGCGGCGGATGTCAGATTCCGACGGCTTGGACGGGCGGCGGTACGAGGCGGCGCCGCTGTGTATAGGAGGAGGGAGAGGGGAGAAAGATGGTGGGGATTTGGCGTCTGAGATTACTAGAAAAGAGAGAGTGGAGGAAGGGAGGGGAGAGAGAAAGGAGAGATGAGGATTATTTTTGAGACAGAAAGGGGGGAGGAGAACAGGAGACGGGGGTTGGTTAATTTATATAGAGGTAAGCATTAATTGAGTGCCCCTCTTTTCGGCAGGAATATCTAAGATTGCCATTGGATGATCACGAAATGACGAGATCGCCCACACATATATTTTATCTCATTTCGGGTCAAAATGTTCTGTCCAGGATTTTGTATGTCTTACCGTGTCCTCCAACCACAGGTCAACACGTGATGGTTTTTGAATTTGGTGACTCAAATGAACATTTACATTTTTTTTTTTACGGCTTTAACCCTATAGCCAGCCCTTCTATATTGGACATACAAAATTTTGGACAGAATATTCATTCCAGATTTGGTAGGACGATTTAAAGAGTGCCTAAAGTAAGAATGTCATTAAGGGCTGATACATCAGTGCCAAAAAGTGAAAGCATCCCAAAAAAAGTGTTTATCACTTTTTCGAGGCCAATGTATCAACCCCTAATGTCATTCTACTTTAGGCACTCTATAAATTGTCATACCAAATCTCACCTACAAATATTAGTTGAGGATTTGATTGGACAACTTAGAGAGTGGCTAAAGTTGGAATGACATAGAACTGATACATAGGGCCAAAAAATGAAAAACATCCCCAAAAAAGTGTGTCACTTTTTTGGCCCTAATGTGTCAACCCAATGTCATTCTAACTTTAGGCACTTTCTAAGTTGTCACACCTAATCCCAGTTCAGAATAGTCAGAACATATTAGCAACAATGTGTAAGATAAACAACTTGAGACTCGCACCCTTTGTGTCTTGTAGTAGATGTGTTATATGGTACAAGTGGTACAGGGATTTGGTTCCCAAAAAAACTTAATATGTTAGGATGAGTTGGGAGTGATAAAGGAAAGGCATGGTTATATTATTAAAGTCTTATCATCATGTTGTGTGCATCTACTGTACACATGTACTCCAAAGAATCAAATTGGTTAGATGATTTTTTATTTTTCGAAATTCGTACGCACAAAAAGGAGTAGCAAAACTTTGATATCGCTGAAGAGGACCATAAGTGAACATGTTATGTCCTATCATAGCATTTTTCTAGTATTATTGAACAGATCTATTTGCATTGCACATGCTAAAGCTTTCAAATGAGCTTGGCATTTAAGGATGGCATTTCGTGTTGATGGGATGGGAAAATCCTGTGTCACACCTCATTATGGGACACTTAGGAGGGCGAATCAAAAACCTCCAAAAAGTGAATTGATTCCCCAATGTCCAAGGAAACACTGGGGGGGCGGGGAGCCCAGGTAAGTGGATTGGGTAAGACAACCTAGAGAGTGGTTAAAGTTGAAATGATATCAAGGTTGGCACATTAGTGCCAAAAAGGGAAAATATCTCCCAAAAAGTGTGTTTCACTTTTTTTGTGCTGATGTGTTAGACCTGATGTCATTCCAACTTCAGCCACTCTCTAAGTTGTCTTACCAAATCTAGTTTTGAAATAGGGTTATATGACTATATGGCTCAACTTTGAACTTAGTCAATTTGTTAATTAAATCACATTTAGAGTCAACCCTAACATGCTTATCTCATGTTGGGTTTATATCGGATTCACAATTAAATTTATATGGTAATTCATATTAGTAAATTTGATTTGTGTCGTATCAAGTTAAGGGTATCTGACTATATAGGTCAACCTGAACATGACCCATTCGTGTTAAAACAAGTTAACCTATTTTGACCTTAACCATGTTTAGAGTCTAACCCGCTTATTTTATGTCAAGTTCACGGGTAATGTCAGACATTACCGCCCACCCAGCTAAGGCTGTCAACCATCCGCCTAAACATCTGCATTTAATTCGAATTCAATTCGATTAAAGAGAATATGGATGCATCTATATCCGATTCGTTTATATAAATATCTGGTAAAAGTTTTTTTTCAATTAATATAAGTTATAACAATCAAATTAATGGATATCTCTTTATCTTGTTTTAGTATTACAAGTAAATATTAAAAAAGTTAAACAAAACTCTTAAGTTTCTAATAAAAAGTGTAATAGAATATATCCAAAATTCATTTAAATAAACAAATACGAATATAGATTATATTTTCAAATATTTTTAAATATTCAAATTTGCATCCGATACTCAATTAACTAAACAAATACAAATAAGACTATACCTCTTATCTTATTCGAATTCACTCTATTTAAAGCCTTATGCCTATCCCTATTGACCAGGTGGGATTTGGTAGGACAATTTGTAAAGTGCCTAAAGTAAGAATGACACTAGGGCTAACACATCAGTGCCAAAAAAAACTGATATACACTTTTTGGGGTTGTTTTTCACTTTTTGGCACTGATGCGTCGGCCCTAATGTCATTCCTAGTTTAGGCACTCTGCACATATCCAAACAGGACCTTGACGTTTTTAGTGGGCTCCGCGATGAATTTTCGACCTGTTGGAATTGCAGCTTCTCAAGAAAGTTGTAGTTTAGTAATAGTAATATCTAGAAATAAAAGGGGCTTTCGGTAATTTAGTGTATTCAGAGGAAAGGTACGCATTTTCCGGAGGGGTAAATTTGGATATAATGAAAAGATCAGAAGGAGGTTTTTCTGTCATTTCCGTAAATTGAGGTGGGATGTGTACTTGTGTGGAGAGGAGGAGAATCCTGGGTGGGTGGTGGTCACTGGTCACTCACTAAAATCACCAAGTTCTTTTTTCTCTTCATAAGTCAATAAGATTCCACCATGTGTCAAAATCCCAATAGGTTGCAGTCAAACACGAGATAGAGATGGGGTGGGGCCAATATTTCTCAACTAAAGAAAAATTTACACCGACTAAACCTTTATCGAAACTTTTTATAATTACAAAAATACCCTCATTTGTCAGCCAGCCTGATAACCAAGATGAAAACCTTGGATAAGCCTAGATACCATCAGCTCAGTCATGTGGGGGTGGTTCCGACCATTTGGATTGGTTCCATCCATCCATGTAATAGTATCTCACCACCAAACTTGATTTGCTGAGGTGATTATGACCATGTATTAGAATAGTTATTTGGCTTAAGTAATCCAAATGAATATTACAAATCTATTTACACGGTTATGGTAGCAATCTGGGCTGTCCAGCGTAAAAATGCGGGTTCGAGTCCAAATCTAGTGAGCAGGCACTTTGTTCAAAAAGCCGAAGGTTAAGCATGTTTCCCGTTTACCAGTCTCAACACCAGGCTGGGATTAGGTAGGGAAAAGAGTTTTTCCTGATGTAATAGACTGACATAAGGAGGCTGATATCCTCTGCGCCACCCCCTTGTGAGCCACTCAAGGTGGGGATCAACTCAGTTTTTGAGATGTCACATCAATGATCCCCCTTGTGTGGCCATTGAGTTGCTCACAAGTGGGGTAGCATAGAGGAGTTCAGGCCGACATAAGGGGGCTGACACATCAGTGTCAAAAAGTGACTAATACTTTTGGAGAGGTTCTTATCATTTTTTAGTGCTGATGTGTCCACCCCCTGATGCCATTATAATACATTAGGAAGAAAAAAAATCGTACCTAATCTTCTCCGCTCAACACCCTGTAACTAAGTACCAACATTGAGTAAATGACCTTTATGACTGATCAGATGGTTATGGCATACTATCTAGTGGATGTATTTTTCACGTGGGACCCATCAACTGAGGACTCCAAACTCCCATACTCCAGTGCCTATGGCATAGTCCTCCTAGGAGACAGGCTTGGGGTTGAATCGCCATGGCAGCATTTTGTAGTCTGTAATGTTATCCTCAGGATTTGGTATGAACCGTATATGAACAAACAAGGTCCGAATGGCATAGGGTGGATGCATCAGCACCAAAAAGTGTAAATCACTTTTTCAATGATGTGTCCACCCCTGAAGCCGTTTGGACCTTGTTCATACCTAATCGCAGCTAGTAGTGTTCTCTGCTCTTCTGCTGCAGTGCAAGTCCTTGCTATAAGTGAGGCAATCGAATAGACCTCAAATGACCCTGCAAATAATAATAATAATAATAAAACACAATAAATTGGGATTGAATGTAGGGCACAATGTGGAGTGGATCAGATCTCTATTCAGATCCATTTGGGTCTCTGATCGGATGTGGATACAAGTGCAACGATCCGAAGCAGATTGGATGTTAGTCTAAAATAACTCATGAAAATTCATATGAATACGTGTCTCGTTAACAAAACAGAAGATCAAGATCCACCACGGAATGGGTTCACCTAACAAATTGTATAAACTAAAGACAGCGATTTAGGTTCGGACGATTCTTAATCATACTATCTATAGTTTACTTTGGAGTTTACTTTCTTTTCTTTTCTTTTCTTTTTGTCCTTCTTACCATCCAATATTTTATCACACAATTAAGTTGATTTTTGGCCTTGGCAATCACTTAGGTGATATCCCAATCATATTTACATGAGGCATAAGTCCTAAAAAAGATAGTCACACACCGCTCTATGTGATAGGATCCAAGAGTTTGTCTATGCCCAAAATCAACATGATCAAATGCATCATTGTAGAGTTTGTTGGAGTCATATCCTCTGCACCGGGGTGAAGAGCACACCATCTCATTGAGGGGGGTGGGCCCCAAATAAAAAGTGTATGGCCCCATCCTGTCAAATGGTGTTCTCTGCACCTCTGAATTTGTTGGATTGAAACTTGCCATGTAGAAAAGGAAAACCAATTAACTGTCTCTCCTAAAACCCTAAAGTTATAGAAGAGGTTAAAATTAATATATTAATTATATTTCAAGACTCCCCCTCAAGAGGGACACTCCTGGACAATGAACATAGGAGAGCTCTCCAATAATCTTCTTTTAAGTGTTAGAATTCTTTCAAAATTTCTTTAATAATCTTCTATTAGGTGTTAGAATTCTTCCAAAATTTTGCCAATAATCTTCTGTCATTTGTCCTATAACTGTTGTCATGAATAGTAGCTTGACAATTCATTTAGTAACTAATTCTTCCAAAATCTTTCAATTGAAATAAGTTATTTGTCTAACCGTTTTTCAAAGATTCATCTTGATCATATTTTTCCATCTGCAGTATCAATTATCTTTTCAATTTCAAATTATTTCAAAAATAAGAATTTTTTATTCAATGTATCATATATACTGTCACATGGCTTAATCTTAACCATTCATCTTGGTGGTTATTTTATGGTGTAAACAACTTTAAAACCAATGAATAATCTCACCACCCCCAATTGTGAATCTTTCAAGCCACCAATGAACCGTATTGTCATATCTCTTACATATGATTTACAATCATATATATGACATCCTACAATGTTACTTGAGGGTTTGCTAGTTCTTCATAGATAATCAATAATTTATCCCATAAATAAAAGAAGCATGTGAATACGAATTTCATGTGATTGTCAAGAAAATTGTTAATGGCTTTATAGAGACTTTCATATTTCTAAACCTCATACCTTGTATTACGAAACCATCTTCTACTTGGGGTAGAATTGCATCTTCAAAAAAAACTCTTCATAATTTCCTACACAATGAAGTTAACCAAAAATGAATTTTTTTTGTTCCCAAATTACAATCCTTGTTAACACTAGAAGCCAATTTAAATGGTGTAAGGTCAATTCCATTTTGGGCTGCATTATTAAGTTCATATTGGCTTTTTATCAATAAAAATACATGGAATGTTCTTTTTTGTCTAAACTATTTATTTGGGTAGATTTTTTTTATTATTATTTTCTATAGGAATTGAGTACACAAATTTTGTAAAAATTTGAATAAAACACCACTTAATCTAAGTCAAGGAAACGTTGCATTTTTAAACTTTCTTGATGATAGTTGTGGTCTCCCACAAATTGTATAAGTAAATCAACTGCACTAACGTTGGGATTCAACTAAACTCGGAATTAAATATTTTCTCTTATAAATTCGCACGATCCAATGGGAGAATAATTTATTTATCTAAATGCTCTAAGTTTCAGGTTTCACTTGCAAAGATTTATCTATTTACTAAAATAGAGAACTAGGAAAAGCTTTTGCAATAAAGAATACAATTCAATGTTTAGTAAAACAGACAAATGATATATTTTTTTCGCGTTGCTTTTCTCCTAAAGCCTCTCTTATACGTCTGATTGTATCTTAACAGGGTTTCTTTATTTTTTCCATGAAGTATATTTAAAGAAGACATTGGGCTTTATTTATAGAATCATAATTCAATGGGTTTAATAAGATCCATTATTACTCCATCTTAATGGGTTTAATTAACAGACCGTAATCATAATAAAAATGTCAAAGATTTTCTAAATTTAACTAATCTTCATATAGGTTCATTGAACTTTAGTTAATAAGTTGTAATCGTTGATAAATGTCAAGGGTTTTTGTCTAAATTAAATGAAACTTTATTAATTGTTTTATAACCATTGAAGAATACATAATTAAACAGAATTACCGTTTCACGTTTCCAAGTATCCACATACTTAGAAACATTAAACTTCACCAATAAATTGTTCGATTTTGCAAACCTTTTGTTAATTAATTAGCAGCGAAATTCATAGGAAAAAATGGTAATATCTGACTTATACTGTTCTTTTATATAGGCCAAAATGTAGTAAAAGGCAACAAAGGAAACTGTTGTTACCCTCCATCAATACAATGGAGAGCGGAGCAAAACTGCAATTAGGATAACAGCTTCAAAGAGATGAGATGATCAACTGGTAATCTCTACATATAACCATCTCAAGGCCTTAATTTGAAAATTATAGATGTTGATTACGCAATCATTGATGAGGCCTGTGATTATTGATACCGCATACCTAGGCTTAAAATCCTTTTCTTCTTTTTCACAAGTAGCCCAAGACCATGTTCTCCCCTTAACACATTCGCTTTCATAGAAAAAGATAAGGGGGAATAAAGAAACTAACATAGACCCACATAATGACATTATGTCTCTATCAATCCATATAAGCGTATCTATCAGGTTGGTGCTCCTAATATTATATAATATAGATTATTATTGTTTTAAATTGCTCTTATAAGTTATAAATTAGGTTTACTTGGAAAGTGGGTTGGCTTATCAATGAATTTGGAAGGTGGTTAACATGGTGATTATTAAAAGAAAAAGGAGTACTAGTTGATGTCATAAAGAGGGGGTTAACAGTCAGGAATGAAGCATAGGTTACCCTAAAGAAGTATTGTATGGAAGTATAATATTAGAAGGCAATACTAAATAAGATATCAAGAAGGGTTTATATCTTATTAGAACTTTAGGACTTTAATTACCCCGCTTGCTTAGTTGGTAAGGGTACAAAAGTCCTGGTTTTGAAGCCTGTCTTCATCCTCTACTCCGTTTGCCTACAAGAATAAAAAAAAAAATTTCTTCAAGTCTGACGAAGCATGTAAGATATTTCAATAGGATTGAGTTCAGCGTGGATTTTCAACGCCTCCCTATCCTCCGCTAACCTCTGCCGAGGTCAAGGGGGCGAGCACGTCAGCGCCAGAAGTGATTTACACGTGCCCCCAAAAAGTGTAAATCACTTTTGGCGCTGATGTTTCCGCCCCCTTGACCCTCAGCAGGGGTTTGTGGAGGATAGGGGAAGCGTATAAAATCTTGTCTCAATTGAGTTGGGTAAGAGATTACATAAACTTTTGTTAAGAACAATTGAATTTGAATGAGACAGATTCCAAATTATAGGTGCCATTTAATTTGGTGTTTCGTTTTCAAAAGCCTCATCTCCACATACTCATATTTCTCAATCAGGGAAAGGATCTTCTACATCTAATTGGTCTGTCCCCCTGTGTCCCCACACACCCTTATAAGATTAAAATCCTTCAAACAGTTTTCAAATGAAAAAAAGTAGGTAGCCAGAAAAGGGGTGTATAGGGTTAAAACCATAAAAAAATAATGTGTTTCAAATGAAAAAGTAGATACCTAAAGAGGCACCAAATTCAAAAAACATCACCTGTCATGGCTGGGATTTGGTACAAACACTCCACAAACGAACAGGTCTGAAGACGGACACATCAGCGTCAAGAAAGTGATTTATACTTTTTGGAGGGCGCTTTTCACTTTTTGGCACTGATGTGTCCACCCCTATGCCATTTGGACATTGTTCCTTTGTGCAGGGTTCATACCAACTCCTGAGGGTACCTGTCAACCTTGTTGTATGGGGACATAGGGGGACAGACAAATTCGGGTGTAGTACTCAATTGCTTACAATCCCAAACAGACACGTGAATCATACGCATGAATGGGACCAATAAATCATGTGCCAACCAAATGGTCCTAACCATCCCTCCATCCATCCATTTCACCTACCTTTAGCTGGATATATTTTTTGACTTCCCTAATCTTACTACACTCTGCCCACGAATCCAAGGTGATCTTTGGTACTTAACTTGGGTTATGTCATCGTTGATTTAATACACAAACTTAATTAATGAATGATCCTATTGTACCTAAAAATGAGACCAAATTCAATTTTGATGGAGCCACCTTCAAAATACTGTGTTCTTAGGTCAACACCCTTGCTCCAAATTTACACACATTGGTCCTGGCTTAATAGCAATCTCCATAACTTTTCATTTTTGCTGTCAAAATATCCAACATCTCAATTACTTGATGAGTCTTCGGATGTGATCTATGAATAGAATAAGGGAGCAAATTTCCCGTCCAGGGCACAAGGTAATTTCATTTGGAATAAAATAAGTGAGAATTTGAAATTGCATCCAACCCCCTGCTCACTTTATTCTATATGAAGTCACCTGGTGTCCTGGACACCATCCCATGCACCAAATCCTGGACAGAACATCTATTTCAATAGGATAGAGAGCAAATTTCCTGTTCGGGACACAAGGTGACTTCATTTGGAATAAAATGGGTGAGAATTTAAAATTGCATCTAACCCTTGCCAATTTTACTCTATGTGAAGTCACCCAGTGTCCTGGACACCACCCTGGACAGAACATCTATTTCGATATGATATAGGGAGGAAATTCCCTGTCTAGGATTTGTTGTCCAGGGCATAAGGTGACTTCACTTGGAATAAAATTGCTGGCAAGGGAATTCAACCTCTAACCTCACTCTTACGAGTACTATGCCATTGTTGACCTTAATCCAACTGCATCTTCTTTCTTTTTTTTTTTTTTGATGAGAAATCCAAACTGCATCTAAGGATATTCTATTCACTCTCTCCTCTCTCAACGCTACCCTAAGATGGGATGTGGAAAACCATTATCCCATCGATGAGTAAATATTAGATAGTGATACACATTCCCCGGAGTGTTGAGGATCGATTTCCATTATCTATTCCAGTGCATACTCTCCAAGTTGTAGATTAGAAAGCATTTCACATGCACCTAGCAAAGAACCCCAAATTAATTTAATAGGCTTCGTGGGCATGTTCTGCCAAAAAAAAAAAAAGATGTCCAACATGCCCAATAAGATCGACCAGGCCTAGGTTCCAACTTGTGCTCTTACGCATGGTTGAGAAACATAGGTAACCCATGCAGTAGGACCAACTAAAGTCACCCTAAGATAGAACTAATATTAGGAGTGGACACATCAGTGTCTAAAAAGTGACTTACACTTTTTGGGATGCTTACTGACTTCATGCAGTTAAGCCACGTAACAGAGTTAAAACATAGACTTCATTCCCTCTGCTTCCCTTTCTAAAAATTTTGCGAGTGTTGCCTGTTCGTAACCATGAGCACTAAACTCAAAATCATAGCATTCCAGGCACCCAAATTCTTCTCATCCTTTTTTTAAAAACACTTGGTATGCCATGTCTATAAACCCACGTTTGTGTACATTTCTATCAACTCACTTCCCAACTGCCGTTCAATCTCCATTTCCAACTTCACTATGCAGGCGTGCAATCTTAGGGGAAATAATAATAATTATTATAAAAAATCTACATAGGCCACACAGAGATGCAACACAAGCTAGAAGCAGGTCGTTTGGGCTAATTCCCATGACGCACATCATAGACCACAGATAGAGCTTCCTTGTCAAGTCCGTCACGAGAATAAACTGAAATAATAGCATTCCAAGAACCAATATTTCTTTCAGGAATTTCATCAAATGCTCTACGAACAACGCTCAGCATCCTCTATCCGGCCACAATTCGAATAAACAAAATCATAAAGAGTTCTTTTTTTTTTTTGTAAAAGCAATCACTCCATACTGGGACACAAATTCCAAATTCACGTTACAACTGCAAATGCCTAGTCAAGAGACACCGAAGAGATGGACTCTCGGCTGTTTTGTCACGGACAAACCTTTTGGTGCATCTAGGGGCATGGCAGTCTTGGGCATTGGCATGGGCAAAGAGACTGGAGGCATGTCAAGAGGCATGAGTGGCACAACAAACTATGGGCGGCCCAGTGCACGAGGCTCCCGCTAACGCGGGGTCTGAGGAGGGCAAGATGTATGCAGCCTTACCCCCATTTCTGGAGA
>JAOXJP010231524.1:0-24611 GCA_025762735.1 Platanus orientalis | reverse complement strand
TATATATATATATATATATGTATGTATGTATGTATGTATGTATGTATGTATGTATGTGTGTCCACATAAATCAAGGATATTAAGCTACTTCTATAAAACAAAGACATTGTTACATAAATGTATTTTTTAACAAATCAACAATTTACATGTCAGATTAATCTACTTTTATAAAATAAAGAGACTGTCATGTAAATATATATATTTTAATTTTTAAAAATTCAAAATTTACCGCTTAATCTTCCACAGCAATTTATTAATATTTCTTTTTGTCTCCTTTCCTTCAAGTTTTCCAACCTTCTACTTTCACACACTCCTCGGATCACATCCCTTCCTCTCTTTTTTCACTCCACCACTTTGTCTTCTTCACCTTTACAACTCCTCTCTTCTCTCTCTCTCTTCCCATTCTCACGATCCCCTCTTCTCTTTATTCGACGCTTGGTTTTTTTTTTTTTTTCATTGACACTATTGTAAGACGACAACATCGCCAGTCATGGTGGCTATGACACCTCCCTTTCAAACCCTAACCCTTGCATTGCCAATATAATAGCCCTGCGTGGATGCTAATGGAGGCAACGACACTCATAAGGAGTGATGGAGTGAGGAGATGAACCATGTTCTCAAATGCCTCTTCAAACCCTAAACTATCCTTTTTGAAACCAGAACAATCTTGCCCAAAAACCCAATACATGGAACCCGCTCGGCGACTAGCGAACAGGGTGAACTTTAGACGACTGCTATCCTAGTTGCACCAGTTGCAGCTCCAAAACTATTCTTCTGCGCTCGTGTCATTTCATCTTACTAGGTATGTTTCATGTTTGTCTCATTTCTTATTCCCCCAAGCACCGCTTCTTAGAGAACTAATTCGTTCTCACAAAGTAATGAGTCTGCTAAAATTGGGTTTGGTCTTGGGTCTTCCATGAAGCAATGTTAGTTCTTCAAAACTATCTTCTCTATTAGAAAGAACTGATTTGTCAGCTATCACGATTGCCTGTGGTAATGGCACCAGGTATGTAGATCTTGAATTCTTGGTTTCATAAGACCAGTACTCAAGTCAGGATGGTGAAGAGAAACTATCTTTCCCAACCTATCTCTACATCTTTCAAGCTTGTAGGACCATGAAGCTAACATTTACCCACATAAGAGATCTCCTAGGCAAGCAATTTTTTGATCAAATGATCCTCTAATTAGATAATTGGGACTGTCATCCAATTGATTTCTTTGTCTGAAATATTGCAATTTAAATAATAGATCTGATGCTTAGGGTAAGATTTCCTGCAATTAATCTGTATGGTATTGAAGATCAGAGATATCATTTTTATTGGACAATACAAGTCCATAGGAGTTGAAACTACTTTTATTTGCCTAGAGGCAAGACAATGGTTATTAAAGGGATAAATCGAACTTTTGAGCTTCCGAAGTTTAGAAATTGAAGTACACTTTTCATGTTTTGTTTTCCCTTCTATAGTTCATGCCATACAATAGAATATCATAGGAAAATTCATCTCTTATTCACTGCATCTAGATGGATCCATATTTGTAATGGTGTGTATTGCCTATCTGTTCAAGTGGTGTTTATTGAGGCATAAATCATCATTCATTTTGTTTATTATTCTCAAATGGTTCATTAATTTGATTTTTGGGGGTTTATGAGGGAGAAGATGGGGAACCTAATCTCAACCATTTTTGTCGAGTTTAGTGATCAAGAATGAAAGAGATGGGGAAGAGAACATGACTTAATCCTCACATATTAGATGAAAAGATGATAGAATGCCCTATTTTTTGGGTTCGGTATATAAATTTGGGTTTGATATGATTTACATTTACTTTATTTTGTTAATATGATCTACATGGGTCATTGCCTCATGAATGATGGGATTTTACTCTTTGTGCCAAGTGGTTAAATTACGTATCCTACGTTTGCTTGCTACCTAGAATAAAACCATTACTTTTTGGGTTGCCATGGTCTATGATTGCATATGAATTTCATTGAAAATGGACTTTCTATCATCTATTTAGTGTAGATTATACCATTCATGGAATTCAACATGGACAATGTAGATATGACATGCAGCCGTTTGACTATTAAAAGTGTAGTTGAGTTAAATTGTTAATGATCAATCAAATGAGGTTTTTTTCTTTTCTTTAATGAAGTTCCATTAGGGTGAGAAATTTATATTTTTTTCTTTGTTTCATTTAAGCTTGTTGAAAGTACTTGGTTTAAATAGGCCATTTTCGTACCTTTGTGACTGCAACCACTTAGTGTAAGAACTTACTACTTCTAAGTTTTCTTGAGTTCTCACTAATGGGAATCAATCGTCAGTATAAGATTAGCTATTATAGAGAAACTATTAGATAGAATAGTAGTAAGTGGTAGAATGGAGGTATATCTACATGGTCTCATTGCTTCTGAGGTACTCCAAATTTATACATGTGTGTTGCTCTACATCGCTTATTAAATTGAGTAGGTGATTCATGTCTTTATTTGTAAGGCTCTACGTTAAGATATTGCAATCTTATTAAGTACCCACTTCTTCTTTTTTTCCTTTCTTACTTTCTTTTGAAATTACAACAATTATGGGGGTAAATTTGATTTCTTTTTCTTTTCTCATTCTTTTTTTCAATCCCTGTTGGATGGAATGAAGTACTTTATCCAATGGCCACATGGTGTTCTTTGCTATAGTTAGCTTTTTTTCATTCTCCTTTTATATCTTTCTTCTATTTGGGCATAGATTGGATAAGTTAAATATCTACATGATTTTTATTACGTGAACTTTTTTTTTTTTTGAAATCTTGACATCATGCCACTAATCATTTGCTCTATTTCTCTTCCTTTAGGAGTGAATTCTAAGCCAATGATCTGGGGTTGCTGATAAAGCACCTCAATTAAGCAAGTTGGGGTGGCCAGAGAGGTGGCCATAACCAAGGATTTCACTACTATTATTGCTGATGTTGCATCAAAGGATGAGATTCAAATTAGAATTGCATAGATAAATTAGAAGTTGGTAGAGACAGATTCTGTATATGACTGAGAAGTTGGCTTAGATGACCGCCAAGCTATCTGGTGGAGTTGCTATTATAAAGATGGGAGTCGTAACTGACACCGAGCTTGAGGACTGTAAGCTGCGAATCGAGGATGCCACGAATACAACTTTTGCTACCATAGAGGAAGGGAAATGGGAGTAGCAACTGTTACTTGCTAGTGCATTTTTGCAGCAACCATAGAGACCTTTAATATACTTCCCTTTTTGGTAAGTTCTCTATATTTGTCTTCAATGTTTTCTACCATTGTTTTACGTTGTTTAAAGAAGAAAATGTTGTTTGCTTGTTTATTTTTTCATTTTAGTCTTCAACTTTTTTTAATGTTTAAAATTTTATTTTTGTGTAGGGTGTTTAGTAGATCCAACTTGTGCATCAATTATTTTCTTTACAATGAATACCACCAAAGTTATTGGTAGATTTAGAGTATTTTTCTTATAATTATTTTTTCACTTGTAATAAAGAGGAAGAGATATTAGTTGGAAACTACCGTCCATGATTAGGTGCCCATAGTTATCAATGACACGGTAGCATTTTGTCCACTTCTCAAGGGATATGAATGTCATTCTGGATGGTGAAAGTCATCATTCCCCTTGGAAAATCTAAGACCTAAGAATATGAGAATAAATGAAAGGCAAAATACAATTAAGGAAGAAAAAGGATTCTAGCTATGTCCCCTAAGTTGATGACAACTCTAGAAGACAAGTGATTACCCAATGAAGTAAATCCTCTCAAAACTAAATTTGGTAGAATACATTTAGTATAAATTAAGCAAAAGATAGCATGAATTTTTGTATGCCCTGTTTAGATCTATGCTATCTAGGTATGATGTGTTACACCAACTTGATCAATAATAGCCAATAACATTTGGGAGTACTTGAAAAATGCAAATGCTTGATGGGTGTGGAAAGAATCATAATTGGAAGAAGCATAGTATCTTTTTTAAATTTTCGTATTGGAGAACACTTTTGTTACGTCATAATTTGGAAGTGATGGATGGTGATAAAAATATATTTGATAAGGCCTTTTCACTCTCCTAATATTACATTTGGATATTTCCCCCCTGGTCTTATTATGGAATTGGTTTCTTGGAGGTGTGAGTAACAAGGATGAAAGAAAATCATATGATTCAATTTTTAATTCTCATGTTTGTTCCCCTCTTATAGGTCCATCTAAATTGACTTGCAAAAATGGGTGTACATGGACATTTGTTGGTTCTAATAGTGTCTTCTATCATCATCGACCATTACCAGAAAGGGTGTGGATCAATCTCATTTTTCAGACTTAAACTCTGAAGTTTCAGTAACTAATTTAGTTGCCAATGACCAAAAAATATGTGGATGCAGGGGAAATTGATAATGCAAATGAGCCTTCCTCCATGATATTTTTGATATAATGATGTGAAATAGATTTTTGGACTTATTAATCTGTCTGATTCATGACTTTTCATTGCTAATTATGTCATTTTTATGGTAAACCAATTTGCTTATTCAATTTTATGGTATGCAATATAGTGAATATGTGGATGTACATGCATGTATAAATGATTGCATGTTATATTGAAAGGAAAACTCCAATGCAAATAACCGTCTGATTTATGGTGTCTTAAGATGGAAATCAAATGAATGGAGTGCAAGGGTTAAAAAAGTTCCTCACAAGATTTTGCGTTATTTTCCATTAACACCAAGGCTTCAAAGGTTGTTCATGTCAAGAAAAATGGCTTCATATATGACTTGGCATCATGATAAGTGGTTTGATGATGGACTGTTAAGGCATCCAGCAGATTCTACGACATAAAAAACTTTTAGCTAGTTACATGAGACATTTTCTTTAGAGTCGTGTAATGTGAGGCTTAGGTTGGCAAGTGATGAATTTAATCATTTTGGAAACATGAGCACAAGTTATAGTATATGGCCGGTTGTCCTTGCTTCCTACAACTTGCCACAGTGGATGTGTATGAAACAACTTTATTTTATGTTATCATTGCTCATTCCAAGGCCCAAGGGTCCAAGAAATGACATTGATATATATATTTACAACCTTTGGTCGATGAGCTGAAAATTTTATGGGAAGTTGGTGTTAATACTTTTGATTCATTTATAAATCAAAATTTTAATATGCATACAATAATCTTATGGACAATTAATGACTTTTCAGTATATAGGAATCTTTTTGGTTGGAACACAGTAGGTGCTTTGGCTTGTCCTTCTTGCCATAATGAGACACGATCTGCTTATTTGAAGAATGGAGGAAAGTATTGTTTCATGGGCCATCGACACTTCTTACCAATAAAGCATAGATGGAGACTACAACCGAGATTATTTGATGGTAAGAAAGAGACTAGTTCATCCCCAAAACAACTATCTGGAGATGATGCATTTCATCAAGTATGTGATCTTAAAGGGTTAATATTCAGGAAAGGTATGAAGAAGAGAAAACAAGATGAATCAACAAAGAAAACTAGTTGGCTTAAAAAAACATCTTTTTCCAATTACCTTATTGGAGAACATCATTGATGAGACATAATTTAGATGTCATGCACATTGAGAACAATGTGTGTGATAGTATAATTGGGGCATTGATGAATATTCAAGGGACAACAAAAGACAACCTAAAGTCTCATCTTGATTTAAAAGCCATGGGCATAAGGGAAGAACTCCATCCAATATCACAAGGGGAAAAAGTACTTTTGCCATCTGTGTGGTATACATTATCCACTAATGAGAAGAAGGTTTTATGTGAATTCTTAAAGAGTTAAAGCTTCCTGATGGTTTTTCGTCAAATATTGTTAGGTGTGTAAATCTGAAAGAGCATAAGCCATCATTTTTTGAGATGAACAATTTCTTCAGAGAATTGTGCTCAAGGGTGTTAAGTATGGATAACTTGGGTAAAATGTGAACTCAAATTACTTTAACACTTTGTAAGTTGGAAATGATATTCTCCCCATCCTTTTTTGATGTTATGATGCATTTACCCATTCACCTAGCAAATGAGGCTAATATTGCAAGTCCTATGCAATATCGATGGATGTACCAAATAGAAAGGTACCTACGAACATTAAAAAATTACGTTCGTAATCATGCCTATCCAGAAGGTTCAATTGTAGAAGGGTATATGGTAGATGAATGCTTGACATTCTGTTTAAGATACTTTCATGGTATTGAGACTCGGTTTAATCGAGTCAAACGAAATTGGGATGGAGGTTTGTCGCAAGTAGATGGAGCATTATCCATTTTTACACAAGTAGGACGTGCTTTAGTTAGTGGTAATGTCTCACGCCAACTTAGTCAAGAAGAGTGGATACAACCACATCTCTATGTCTTGAAAAATTGTGATGAAGTACAACCATTTATTGAGTAAGTTTATTTACAATTGCTCTAAATTTGTTACAAAGTTAAGTCAATTTATTTTATTTTTTAATTTGTTCATAATTTAATTGACTTTTGTTTCATTTATATATAGAGAGCACCAACACATGATCAAACAAGCTAATGTAAGGAATGTACATAATCATCATAATAAAGAATTCATTGATTGGATTGAAAGCCGTGTAAGTACTATATTTATAAGACAATTATTTCTTTGTATAATATATTTGACTTGAATCTTTTAAAAAGATTTATTGATTTTAAACTTGTTTATGAATATATTACACGGGTATATAATGAAGGGACTGAGCAACTAAACAAGCAACTTTTGGATCTAGCTTGTGGACCTTTACGGGAAGCCACATGTTATAAAAGATATATTGTTAATGGTTTCAGATACCGCCCAAAGAAATGTGATAATCAAAGAAAAACACAAAGTTGTGGGTTATTAGTAAAATAGATTCAAATACAAGCAATCGTGACTACTATGGTGTTTTGATCGATATCATTGAGTTACGGTACATGGGAGGTAATAGAATTATAATGTTCAAATGCGAATGGTGGGATGTTGACAACCCTGGTAAAGGAATTAGTATAGATGAATATGGTCGGACTTGTGTGAATATGACATGTAAACTAAGGAGTAATGAGCCATTTGTGCTAGTATGTCAAACAAAGCAGGTTTTCTATGTGAATGACATAAAAAATCCAATTTGACATTTTGTATTAAAGACAGAATCTCGAGATTATTATAATATACCACTTTCGGAAGAGAAAAGAAGAAGAAGAAGAAGAAGAAGAAGACAACATTCAAGAAATATATCAATAGAATGCTTCATATGGTCATCATCAATTGGGTTTTACAAGCATATTAAATGATAATGATGAAATGGTGACATGGGATAGGAAATATACTAGGCATAACTATTGATGTTAACATGGATGATATTAGTCAATAAGATGAAGACTAATTGGAACAGATGTTTTGAAATAAATGTATTTTGTTTTCATGAAAGATTATATTCAGTGAATGAGATTATATCAATGAATGCTTATTTTCTTTTAATTTTCTTTTATTGTTTATGTATCTTAGATGCTTGTTTCAGTTTGAATGAAATTAGTTTGCTTGTTTTTGTATTTTAGATTTTTATTCATTAATTAATCGTACTCAGGTTAGTTCTTCAATTATTATGTATCTTCAATTTTAGTTTAGATGATATTAGTTTTTTTGTTTATGTAAACTTTTATTAATTTATATTTGGATCAATTAATGCAGTGAATTCATAGCTATGGTTAGAAGAGCTAGAGACAATGGAGCTGACAAAAATAGAGATATTAGTACAAGTGAAAATGGTGGCACAAGTAGAGATACTGGTAAAAGTGAAAATATGTGTTTATTTGTTGGTTCTATTTTTTTCATTTAGCTTTTCTATTGTTGTCATTCATTCATATACCTATCCATATGTGTCTATTTATTGGTTCTATTTAAGTTTTTTAGTATTCCCTTATTGTCATTCATGCATATACCTTGGTATGAACCCTGAGATGAAGTCCGGATAAAACATTATGGCATGTTGAAGTTATACTATCATACAAGCATGTCAATTTAGTTTTTTCTTCTTTACGTGAAACTTTGCGACAATTTTTTTTACATCACATTAGATGGCCATAATAGATGACGTTTTACATATATAACACCATATAATATGTCTTTAATTATATTAAATTATTTATGTAAAATCTACTTTGTAATATATTTGATTCAAATGAAATGGTAACAATGGAATCAACAACATCATGGGGACACGACGATAATAACAAAAATTAACCTAATTCCAACTATTATCTCTTTCTTGATTAATCAATCGTTTTTCACCTTTTTATGTCTTCTTAATGCTCTCAACTTATACCATATCATATTGTTGGTGAGCAATGGTCTAAGTCACAAATAATATTACCATCTTTTTTGAATTTTAACCTTTGGATAATTAATCATGTCATAGCCCCATTGACATTTTTCTTGTTTTATTTTGTATTTTTCTAAGCCTTTCATTTTAATGTTTCTTATCAATTTGAATATCTCATGTTGTCACCCATTTATTTGGTGAGTAAGAATGATTTATATATTAAAAAGCTAATGCATTAAGACAACCATGAACATCATCATAAATCTTCCTCTCCAACAAAGGAAAGCAAGGGAGGAAGGGAAAAGTGGCAAGTTCTTAAAATGGAGCTAAGTGTTACTGCATGCCCAAAATCAGGACACAAAAGATCCTCACTAGTGTTCCAGACATTCTGTACATATAATTTTGGATTCCATACATAGAATAGTCTAGAGTAGGCTAGATTGTTTTAGAGAGTTTTGGAGTGTCCTAGAGGATGAGATAAGACCCTAGAATACTTTGGATATTTCTAGGGAGGATTTTAGAGACCTCAATTTGAGGAGGTGGGAGAGTATTCTAGAAAGGACCTAGAGAATTCCTAGCCCTTGGATGTAAGCCACATGGCACACTCTTAGGCCATGGAGGGGGTCTTGAAGGCCTATAAAAGGGGGAGAACCCCTTATTTGCAAATCACTCAAGTGAGCTTCCAAGCATTGTAAGCATTGACAAGAGTTAAATAAAGAGTTCTATTTCCCTCTAAGTGTGTGGTGTGTTCAAGTCACTAACACTCTAGGTGTTGGCATCGGGTAAGGATGACTCAACTACATTAGTGAGAAGTAGTGAGTGTCGCACAGTCTTTGGAGCTTGGAAAAGCTAAGTCTTTCACAAGTGGTATTAGAGCCAAGTTCTGCTACATGGAGGGAAAGAACCCATCTGGGGTTGAGAGTGAAGTTATCTTTATTAACGAAAGTGAGGGAAATCCTCCTAAGGGCGATAAAGAAAAGAAGTGTGGCAAGTCCAGGGATGTCTTGAGTGGCATGGAGGCACGAATGACACACATGGAGGTGGCCATAGCCGAGGTAAGAGACCTGTTTGAGTCGATGAATGAAAGCATAGAGGGCTACAAGAAGGGGCTTAAAGACCTCAAGGGAAGCATACTAGGGATCCTCAATGAGGTGGTCACCACTCTGCGTCAAGAGAAGAATGCTCCTGAGGCCAAGTTGATGGGAGAGATTAATGCCCTAAAGACCCAAGTCAATGAACTAAGGGGTGACTGGGTAATGTGGATGAGAGGTATGGCCATCTGGGCCACATCTATCCGGGAGGCACCAAGGGTCAAGACCCCTAACCCTAAGAGATATATTGGGGTAGGGGATGCAAGGGAGCTCGATAACTTCTTGTGGAATTTAGAGCAATATTTTGAGGTAATTGGGCCTGAAGATGAGAAGGTAGAGGTACATTCTGCTGCTATGTTCCTCATAGACACTGCCATGTTGTGGTGGGGCAGGGGGCATGCCGACATAGAATGAGGCACTTGCACCATCAACACATCAAAGGACTTCAAGAAAGAAATCAAGAAGTAATTCTACCCTGAAAATGTGGAGTACTTAGTCTGTAAGAGTCTAATGCGGCTTAAGCATACGGGGACATTATGCGACTATGTGAAAGGATTCTCAACCCTAATGCTCGAGATCCCAGATATGCCCAAGAAGGACTTATTCTTTAACTTCATTGATGGGCTTCAAAACTGGGCTGAGTTAGAGCTACAACATCGGGGAGTTCAAGATCTAGCCACAACCATGGCTGTTGTAGAGCAACTTGTTGAGTTCAAGAAGCAAGAGTTTTCAAAGTTTAAATTCTCTAAGGCTAGCCAAGGCAAAGGTGGGGGAGAAAAAAAGGTTAGTTCTTCGAAGGAAGCCCCACCTTAATCCACATAAGGCAAGAGGGAGGAACATGGTGCTAAGAGCTTTAAGGGAAAGTTCAAGCTATGAGACTCAGGATGCTTCATCTGTGGAGGTAAGCATCTAGTTCGTGAATGCCCAAAAAGGAAGACCCTTAATGCTATTGCTGCCTAAGTAGAGGAGAAACAAGAAGAGGAAGAAAAGCACAGGGTAATGGCCCTACAGCTCCTTAGTTCTCTAAAGAAGGAGGAACAAATCCCCAAACTATCACACAAGGGACTCATGTACATAGATGCGAAGATCAACGAACATCGCACCAAGGCTATGGTAGACACGGGAGCTACCCATAACCTTGTCACTAAGGGAGAAGTCAAGCGGTTGGGATTGAAGGTGGCCAAGGAGTCTGGGTGGCTGAAGACAGTCAACTCGAAGGCTTATCCAATTCATGGCATGGTTCATGGAGTAAAGCTCAGGATCGGTGTTTGGAGTGGCACGGTGGATCTGTTGATAGTTCCCATAGATGCCTTCTAAGTGGTGCTGGGGATGAACTTCTTCAGCAAGATAAAAGTTGTCCCTATGCCCTTTGTTAACATAGTATGCATCCTAGAAGAAAGCACAACATGCATGGTTCTTGTGGTACAAAGAACCAAGTCAAGTGGGAAGATGTTATCTACACTATATCTCACCCATGGCTTGAAGAAAGGTGAGCCCACATTCTTGGCAACGATGGTAGAGACCACCGAGGAACCAGACGATAAGGTGGAGTTGCCAAGAGAGATTGAGGGAGTACTTAAAGAATTTGATGATCTTATGCCCAACAAGCTGCCGAAAAGGTTACAACCTAGGAGAGAGGTGGACCACAAGATAGAATTGGAGCCAAGAGCAAGACCTCCAGCAAAAGTGCCTTATAGGATGGCCCCGCCAAAGCTAAAGGAGCTGAAGAAGTAATTGAAGGAACTCGTAGATGTTGGATACATACAACTATCAAAGGCTCCTTATGGAGCACTGGTGTTGTTCTAGAAGAAGCATGGTGGATCCCTATGCCTATGCATCAATTATCGGGTACTAAATAAGGTAACTATCAAGAACAAGTACCCAATTCCCTTGATTACTGACTTATTCAATCAACTAGGAGGAGCAGAATTCTTTTTAAAGTTAGATCTAAGGTTGAGATACTACCAAGTCCGCATAGTGGAGGGGGACGAGCCAAAGACCACATGCATCACCAGGTATGGAGCTTTCGAGCTCCTAGTTATGTCATTTGGTTTCACTAATGCACCGGCCATATTTTGTACTTTAATGAACAAGCTCTTCCACCCATACTTAGACAAATTTGTGGTGGTATATTTGGATGATATAGTGGTCTACAGTGGCACTCTAGAAGAACATGTACGCTTCTTGAGGAAAGTGCTCCACGTGTTGAGGAAGAATGAGCTTTACGTGAAGAAGAAATGTGACTTTGCCAAGGAGGAGGTGATCTTCTTGGGTCACAAGATTGGAGGGGGCAAACTTCAGATGGATGAGGCTAAGGTGAGGGCTATCTAGGAGTGGGAGGTGCCTACTAAAGTGACCGAGCTACGCTCATTCTTAGACTTACTCAACTACAATTGGCGGCTCATCAAAGGATATTCAGCAAGGGCAACACCGTTGACCGACTTGTTAAAGAAAAATATAGGTTGGCAGTGGACAGAGAAGTGCCAACAGGCCTTTGAGGACTTGAAGAAGGCCGTGATGGAAGAACCAGTGCTATGCCTACCGAATCACAAGCTGCGATATGAGGTACACACGGATGCCTCGGACTATGCCATTGGAGGAGTACTCATGCAAGAGGGGCATCCCATCGCTTATGAAAGCCAAAAGCTTAATGATGTTGAAAGAAGGTATACTTTTCAAGACAAGGAAATGGTAGCCATGGTCCATTGGTTAAGGACATGAAGACACAATTTGCTGGGATAACGGTTTGTGGTTAAGATAGATAAGGTAGCCATAAGCTACTTCCAAGGCCAAAAGAAGCTAAGTCCCAAGCAGGTAAGGTAGAAAGACTTTCTAGCAGAGTTTGACATGGTGATGGAGTGCAAGCTAGGGAGGACCAACCAAGTGGCCGATGCACTTAGTCGTAAGGCTGAGTTGGCCTCACTAAGGCTAGAATGGCTAGCTGTAATTAACCAATTACAAGACATACTACTAACTAGGATCAAGGAAGGCTTACAACATGACAAGGTCATCGAAGGATTAATGGAGATGGCCAAGGAAGAAAAGACAAAACGGTTTTGGGTACAAGATGACGTCCTTTACACCAAAGGAAATCGGCTTTACGTGCCAAAGTGAGGGAACCTAAGGAAGAAGCTAATCAAGGAGTGTCATGACACCAAGTGAGAAGGACACCTAGAGCAAAGGCACACTTTGGCACTATTGGAGACAATCTACTACTGACCTTAGATGAGAGATGACGCCGAGGCTTATGTGCGGACTTGTCTTGTATGCCAACAAGACAAGGTGGAGTAACAACATCCCATAGGATTGCTAGAACCCTTGCCTGCATTAGAGAGGCCATGGGAGAGCATGTTAATGGACTTCATTATAGCCTTACCAAAATCAGAGGGATGCGAGTTTATCATGGTAGTGGTAGATCGATTCTCTAAGTATGACACATTCATCGCAACACCAACATATTGCATGGTTAAGGAAGTAATACACTTATTCATGAAAAATGTAGTGAAGTATTAGGGCATGCCAATGAGTATTATGAGAGATTGGGACCCAAGGTTCACAGGGAGATTTTGGATAGCAATCTTCAAGTTGTTGGGTTCTGACCTCCACTTCTCTACAGGCTTCCATCGTCAAACGGATGGACAGATAGAGCGTGTCAATGCACTCTTAGAGCTTCACTTAAGGCACTTTGTGAGTGCCAACTAGAGGGACTGGGCCAAGTTTTTTGATGCAGCCTAATTTTCCTTTAACTTATAAAGGTCCAAGTCTTCACGTCATAGCCCATCTAAGCTAGCAACAGGGCAGCAACCTCTTATCCCACACACAGTGATGACAGGTTATATAGGGAAGAGTCTGGCTACCTACAAGTTTACACAAGATTGACAGGAAAAGAATGAATTGGCAAAGAGTTATCTCCAAAAAGTTGCCAAGAGAATGAAGAAATGGGTAAATATAAAGTGGAGGACTGCAGACTACCATGTTGGGGACCAAGTACTAGTGAAGCTCCTACCTCAACAATTTAAGACACTAAGGAAGGTGCAGAAATGGTTGGTACGAAGGTATGAGGGACCCTTCCCTATCACAAAGAAGGAGGGCAAGGTATCCTACTAGGTACAACTACCTACCCATTTGAAGATACATCATGTCTTTCATGCTAGTTACCTAAATACTTATCATGAGGATGTGGAAGACCCTAACCGTGGAGTCTTTAGACGAGCACCAACAATAATGGCTACATCCTTTGACAAGGAGGTAGACCGTTTACTAGTAGACCCGACTATTTAGAGACAAGGCGTCACTCCCTACACAAAGTACTTGGTAAAGTGGAAGGATCTTCCAGATAGCGAAGCAAGTGGGGAGCGAGCCGACACACTGTGGTAGTTTGGGGATCACATCAAGAAGTTCCATGAAGAAGGTGCAATGAGGACGTCACCAGATTAGGTAGGAGAGATTGTCACTGCACGCCTAGAACCAGAACACATAAGACCCTCACCAGTGTTCCAAATATTTTGTACATACAATTTTGGCTCCTGTACACACAATAGCCTAGAGTAGGCTAGATTATTCTAGAGAGGTCCGGAGTGTCCTAGATGATGAGAGAAGACCCTAGAATACTTTGGATATTTCTAGGGAGAATTTTAGAGACCTCCATTTGAGGAGGTGGGAGAGTATTCTAGAAAGGGCCTAGAGAATTCTTAGCCCCTAGAGAATTCTTAGCCCTTAGATGTAAGCCACTTGGCACAATCCTAGGCCATGGAGGGGGCCTTGGAGGTATAAAAGAGGGAGAATCTTTCATTTTGCAAACCACTCAAGTGAACTTCCAAGCATTATAAACATTGCCAAGAGTTCAATAAAGAGTTCTATTTCCCTCCAAGTGTGTGGTGTGTTCGAAGTCACTAGCACTCTAGGTGTTGGCATTGGGTAAGGTTGATTCGGCTACATTAGTGAGAAGTAGTGAGTACCGCAGAGTCTTAGGAGCCTGAAAATTCTTCTCACTTGAGAGAAGGAGATCTCCTCAAAAAAGAAAAAAGATGTCCAATCCTTTACATTTAGATCTAATGACTAAAGGAATTTCAAACAGCACTCCAACAATGTAGTGATGACAATTAAAGCATTGCATCCACAATTAGCTTTCTAATATAAACTGCACTCACCATTTAGATCCCTCATATTGCAACAAGAAATTCCACCATCAGGCAAGGGGCCTTAGGACAATGAACAAATTTAGTAATAGAGGAATTCCATGGCTAATCCTAAGTTGGAAGATTTTGAAAGCCATAAATGATGTATTATTTAGGAATGCCACAGTTAATCCTACACTCATCCGTGAATTATCACGCAGGTTCATCATGGAATTTCAGGCCCAAGAAATCAATGAAGTGACTACTGGTCGATCTTTTTGTTATGTTTTTTGTTTTTGTTTTTTTTTATTCTTCAGCAAGTTGGAATCCTCATGACGCAGGATGGTTTAAAATCAATGTTGACACAACATGTCCTTAATCACATATGACAATCGGGGTTAGGGCTATGGCTTGCTCAAATTCGGGTTTAATCCTCAACACTAGCAAGTCACTTATGTCTTCCTTTTAAATCAGAAATAATTAGGGTTTCAGTGGGCCTCAAGCTCGGTTAAGCCCTTCATCACTCCAAGGTCATTGTGAAATGCGACTCCTCTCAAGTCATCTCTATTATAAACGATCGGAGCATTAAATGCCACTGTAGGGTCAAAATTATTTTCTTGGAATGTAAATCTTTGGCTTCTTCTTTTGATCAATGCCTCTTTGTATAGGGACTCCAACTCTATTGCCCATGAGATTGCTTAGAGAATCATTTCTCACCAAGGTGGTGAACTAAATTGTATATCTTTAGGCCTTGCTAATTGATATATATATATATATATATATATATATATATATATATATATATATATAGATGTATCTTAACCGTGCTGCACTGGTCCACCCCACCTCGTGTGTGTGTGTATATATATATATATATATTTTAAATCCACCAAAACAGTTATTGTTTTGTGTCCCATCTTATATATATAAAAAAAGAACATGGCATAAGAGGGACTGACCGTTGTTACCAACTTAAGAGAAATTTCATATTCGCTGAAGAAAGCATCTTTTTTCCACCCTTGGATTTTTTTAGAAGTGTTACCTCATCAATGTATGAAAATAAAACTGATTTATCCTTTTCAACAATCAATGGAACATGAGATGGTATAATTTTCCAAAGATCCAACCACTATCTTTTTAAACATAAGTGGAGTATTGGAGCTAAAAATCAGTTCTGATTTGGAGGAATTTATGGACTGACTTAAGCGTGCTTTGAAGTTCTCAGTACCTCTTAGATGGAATCCAATTATTTAAATAGTATATTTGAGAAGATATAACAGTTATCTGCAAAGAATATATGGGAAATAAGAGGACTTGGGCTGTGTTTGGATGCGTTGTCACCCATCGCTTTCAGATGAGCACCTGCTAAATATTGTTTATTCATGCGTTTGGTTGTCAACTTTTGATTTCACGGTCCGCCGAGTGAAAGCTGAAAAAGTGCTGAAGGCGCCAACCTGTCTGGGTTCGCTTTTGCTGGGCAACAGTGCTTTCCGTTCTAATCTGATCTCTTCATAAAAGAAATAGAAAAATAGAAGTCTCATGATCCATCTTTCCTTCTCTTCTTCTTTTCTTCTTTTCTCTTATGACATAAGCTCTCTTTTATTCCGTCTCTCTTTACCTTGACTGTTACCAGAGAAGAAGCTCTTCACCTTGCCATTACGAACAGGAGAAGAGGCTCTTGGTCTTTGCTGACTTGATATTCACCTCATAACGAAACAAAATGAAGTCTCTCTCTCTCTCTCTCTCTCTCTCTCTCTCTCACACACACACACACACACACACACACACACACACACACACAACAAAGATATCCCAATTCTGGATGGTGAATATGACTAGATTTCCTACTGAATATATAAGGCATTATTATAAAGACATAGAATAAAAGAAAGCATGTCAGCACATACATTTGGACTAAATTTACTATGTATATTGTTATGGATTACTGAAGCAAAAAAAAAAATATTGAACAAATAATAAGAAAACAACCTAATTAAAAAAATGTGATCAACATCCCATCATGCATAAGCAGATTGTGTAATGACACAAAGTACCATCACCATCAGCATATATGATAGGATGCCTCCCACAGATCTTGCAGTCATTCATGATATGAAGCTTAGAGTAATTTAAATTTTGGCACTCTTGCTATATTAGAACATATTCATTTGCATCAGAAAGTGTCAAAATATTTTAATTTGGTACCAACAGAAGCTTAGCAAACTGTCACAACTATACAGTGTGAACATGATCTTAGTCAGCCTTGGCCAAAACACAGACAAGATGCAGGCTTATAAAGTGACTAGTTCGGTCATCTATCTCTAGAATTTTAAGTCCTTAATTTCTAAATTGAGTTTTGCATTTCTATAAATTTAGTTTATAGCCTAGTTTCATAATAGTATCAATTACCTAATTTTAAATTAAGCTAGAAATAAAAGGTGATTTGTAAAGGGATTTAGAAGATTATAAAAGAATTTAGGATTTTTTTAATAGGGTTTCTAAACACCAATTGTAAACAAAGGAGGAACATACTTCAGGCAATCACTCAATCTTTTTTTTTCTCTTTTTTGCTTTTTTAGTTAAGTGAAGAATAATTGTAGATAAAGGGGACAACAAAATCCCCTAAAACTGCACAAGGAAGTGCCCCAAAAAGCCCAGATAAAAAATTATTGAGTCCTAAAACCAAGTACAATTAAAACCAATGATTGCTTCCCATCACCCAATTAGATTAGAGCTATTTGCATCCTCAAACCCGATACAAATAATGGCCAAAGAACGAATCCTATCCCTGACTCTGCTATGAAATCTATTGAGTTGGTTCCGAGTAATTTTTGAAAAGCTCTGTTGTTACTCTCCAACCATATGAACCTTAAAACCATTGCAGGAGTCAGCTTCCAAAGAATCCTTCCCCTAGCACTGAACTTTTAACCCTTCAACCTGCAAAGAAAACCATAACCATCTGCAGGGACCAGCCATTGAATTCCAAAATCCAAAATTGGCGCTGATAAAATTTCCATGGTGTAAGAGATAAAGATATGAGGGATTGTCTCCTCCCCCTTTGAGACAAAAGACACACATTTAGGAGGTAAAACCTCTTTTGATCAAATTGTGTGTAGTTAGAAATTTTTTAGTTCTGCATAATAGTTGCTGTGTTTTTGCTCTAAGTTTTCAGATTAAATAAATTCTTTTTGATTCTATCTTCCTACTTATCTGTTAGAAAAGTTCTACTTAATTCTTACAACAAGTAGGACTATCCTCGGTATGTTTTTTAGTTACATCAGATCATGATTTAACTTCTGCTGTTTCTCTCCAGTTTATTTAAACTTTAGTTCAGCCTACCCATTCATTTTTCACTAATCCTATAATTTCTAGGTTTCTTATTTCTGTATTTAATTCACTAAGATAGTTCCTGCATCAATTTATGCCAGGAGATAAATGATTGAAGCTATTGATTGATGGAAAAGTTTAGAAAGGAGAAGAAAGATCTTGACATAGTCTCTATGACTTAGAGAATGCATATGATAAGGTACCTAGATAGATAATCTGGTTGATTCTGAAAAAGAAAGAAGTTTCAAGTACATATTTTTATTTAGTTAAGGATGTGATGGAGCAGTACTACAAGGGGAGAAGTAAGCAAGTTTTCAGTTACAGTAAGTTTACAACAAGGTTCAGCATTGAGCCATATCTGTTCGCATTATTTATGGATGAGCTGATTCTGCATATATAGAAAGAGGTCCCATGGTGTATGTTGTTTGCCAATGGTATAGTCTATATATAGAAAATACAAGGATCCAAAAAATTTTAAATAAGTTGTGACTAGATGAAAACAAAGGAAGAGCAATTTTAATATTTATAAAAGTAGGGAGTAGTTAAGATTGATAACCAAGAGAGACCCCAAAGCAACAGCTTTCATTGTCTTGGATTAATCATCCACTAGGAGGGAGATTGAAGAGGATGGTTTCCATAAATTTAAAGAGCGGTGGATGAAGTGAAGATCTGCTTCTAGAATGCTATGTAAAATATGCATAGCATTAAAATTAAAAGGAAAGTTTTATAAGACAGCTATAAGACCAGCCACATACATAAAATGAGTGTAACTATATCAAAATTTAATATGGAAGAGTGGCAAGACCAAAAAGAATAGAAACATTGTTGAATACATTCACAAGAGCTTAAGAGTAGCACCAATAGGTGACAAGATGAGTGAAAATTGATTGAGGTGGCTCAATCATGGGCAAAAAGATCAATGACTACACCATTGAGCATGAGTGATCTAGTGCAAGTATAAGGTGTTTCAAGGACAACAAGGCCAAAAACTTATCTGCACCGGAATAGCGATGACAGACATGAGTGCTTATAAATTAACAGGTACAATCCTAGATAGACTGGATTGGTGAAAGAGGATTTGTATAGCCGACTCCAAATGGTTGGGCTAAAACTTCGTTGAGCTGAGTTGAGTTTTGACATGTCAGCACTTACACGCAACTGGTTAGAACTTCATGATTTGATTTGCCGCTAGCATTACTTTTGATTTTGTGAACATGACAAACAGTATGATTCTACAATTCCATTGGTCTTGGGTCCTAAATCATATTTCCTGCAGAGTAAGGTGTGTAAAACTCACTAATCCGTGCAACCCATATTCAAACAATAAAGAAGCTTTGATCAGAATTGAACATCTAAGAATAACCTTACAAGCAGGCTTTGATGCATCAAACCCTAGGCAAACCTTGGATGTCAACTTAATTTGATTGAATATTTTCTTCTTCTTTTTTCCCTAAGGACCCTATTTTCCACCACAGAATTCAACTTTTTAACTTAGCTTTCTTACCACCATCACCCAAACAACACGGAACAACATACATCAAACCCAAGTAGCACATCGCAGTTTATTAAAACCGAGAGTTTTACAGTCCTCAGAGTTCAATAATTTGTGATGGTTCATACAGAACAAGCAGAATATCAATTGCAGGAAACAAAACATCTTCCCTTAAACCCTAAACCAAAAAGGGGAGGAAGTTAGGGGGAAAAAAAACCTGGAAAAGGGCTTTGGTCAAAAGAGGATTCTCGACGAGTATCTGTCTGGCTTGCTGCTGGTTCTGCTCGATAAGAGTCTGCATAAAGAAAAGCGAAACTAATAGGATTTCACATTCATCTGGCTATGCTCAAGCATTCTCGGCGGAGAGAAAAGAATTAAATGCTTACCTTCATCTGAGACATAATTTCGTAGAGCTGGTTCTTCGACATTCCAGCAAGATTCGGTGGGAAAGTTTCGCCTCCGATCGGCTTTCCCGCCATGGTTCCTTACGGAGAGGGAGAGAGGGGCTTAATTTGGTGTAATGCTTGCTACTGTGGGGGAAGCCGGAGAGAGAGAGATAGAGAGACGTTTTTACGGGCCAATGTAAATAAATGTTTAGAACAGGCCTGGCTTGGCTTCTTAAAAAATCCATTTGAAAATTGAAGAAGCTTCTGCTATAAAATATGGGCCCAGGGAAGCAATACATAAATAAATCTGATTAGCTCAAGCTACTTGAGCGCACTGCATGAACAAAAACATGGTTTTTTTTAACACTACCGTGGGTTGTTTTTTTTTTTGGTTTACAACAGGCAGTCGAGAGTTAGGAGATAATTTATCTGTTAATTAGTTTTAGCCGACCCCAAATAGTTGGGATAAGACTGTTTGTTGTTGTTGTTGTAATTGGCCAATGCTTTGTACTTTTGCATTGTATTTATTTTTTTATTGGTATATACTGTCAAGTAGGGCTGCAAACGGACTGGATATGAGCATATCCGCTTCCGTATCTTATTTTACAGGATATTATAAAACTATTATGTATCTTAACCGTTTAAAAAATTCAGATTTTGGACTAGATTTTGAATATCCCAAAAAAGGAAAAAACAAAAAGACAATTCCAATTTGTTGTTACAATCGTCAGTGCATTTTTCCCTAACCCATGTCTATCCTCTCCAATATATTCAATGTCATATACCCATGGGTGTTGAAATGGATCAAGATGGAACAAATATGAAGTAAATAGTTGATATATTTTTAAGAGTTTTAGTTATTAGGTTATTTATGATTGTTGGATTAGTTTTAAATTCAACAATTTATTCTCTATATTTTATATATTGTTATACTTTTACAAAACGGATATTAACCAAAACAGAACAATATATAAATGTATCCTAACCGTTTATAATGGATATTTTTATAAACGGACAGGATAAGCTTATTTCGGATACGACACAGACCGGAACACGGTAATTTTTCGGATAACTTGCAGCCCTACAATCAGTTACCATCTAACGAGCTCAAGATCGTGCGATTGGAATATGATTTGAGTAAATTATGATACATTAGGAGAAGAATGATCCATGATGAAAATCTATTTTTTAAGGTTTATTTTGTGTTTCTTAGTATAAATCTTTTATTTCTAGAAGTTTAATCCTAGATCCGTTTAGTTTCTTAGTTTAAGTTTTTTTTTTTTTTTTTTTGGTGGGTAAGTATGAATAGTACTTACCCTAAACTCTACCCTAACACCCATGAGACCCTCACTTTTGGAGCCCCTTTTTAGCATTGACAATACCTAAACCCTAGGTCCCTATTTGAACAAAAGTAGCTTGCCGTTAGTCATTCTTCTTTACTATTTCAGGCCATATTAACAACCCAATTGGTCATCACATTTACCCTTAATCTACTCTTAATAACCTTATTCTAAATTTAGTTTCCTACTTTAATTTGTAATCCTAAGCCTTACTAAGTAATATCTAAACCCTTGTGACATTTTTACAGCAAACCTTTAGTGTAATAACTAGGGCCCTTCAAACCCTAGCCCTAGATCTTGCATTGGGCCTGATGGTCCTGAACATTATGAGACTATAAGAATTTAAAATATCTTGGAATTTGAAGAAACCCTAGATATATCTCAGCCATTTCACATCATTCAACAGCAGCAAGAAGTAATCATCATCGTTGTCGTGGGAGCCACCACTAATTGGGCCGCCCTAAAAAAGATTTTTTATAGGGTTAGCACTTGATTTACTTTTACCCATCCAAAGAAAAGAATAAAATCATATGGTAGAGATTACCCAAACATATATATATATATATTAACATAGTTAATCTCTTAGATGGGACTCGTTAATGTTGGGTTCCAATCATGCCCATTCCAGCTACATGTCCACATATTATGCTTAAATATCATCTGATTACTCAGCTTAGAATTTTTCCCTCTCATTAGATTAGGATTAGGTAGTAATAAACATTTGTAGTTGCACCATTGCTTTTGACCTTCCATCCCCTAGAACTAAGTAGTGGTTTGTTGAGATGGAATTTAGAGAAAAAAGAGAATAAAAATATAGTGAAACAAATGTAAAAAGTAACTGAACAAAGAACTCACTGCACATATCATCTTGTGTAAATGTAGTAACTTCTGATGTTTGGGATTTTCCATTCCCATATTGAACTTGTTGAGGTTCTTTATCTCCACTTACCCATGTTAATCTCATCTGCCTCACAAACACACAAAAATAAATAATTAATAAATATAAGGAAATATAAATTTGAGCTCATAACAAAATGGAATGAATGCGTAACAACAGTATATTAGAAAAATATCTAATGTAAGATTTTCCAATTCATATCATGTGTGTATCTAGGGGTGTAAACACAGTTATATTTTCATAAAAAGCTGGCTTACCGATGCTCCAGTCGAATCTACACTCGATAGATGACCATACAAGGGCTTATGTGGATTGGCAAAGCTCGCAGGGCCTGACCTTTTCAGGATGCAAGGCGTATTGAACCCGCCGGCGAAGAATACGAATTCTATATCAGTTCTGATGTTAATGACGTGAAAAGTTAAAGTTGCACTGCAAGTTTTCAATTCACATACACCATTCTTATATCTCTTGCATTCTTGCTTCTTGCAACTGAGATAGTCAGGATCGTTGCTCATGAATTGGGCCTGCAATTCAAAAAAGATTCATATTCTCCAGATCTTTAGTTTCATCCAATTCAGTTACCAATAACCCCTGGGATTTGGTGTGCCCCAACGCCTAAGATTTGCCCATCTGCAAGGGTGAACACATGGCATCAAAAAGTGAAAATACCCCCCCAAAAAAGTGCAAATCCCTTTTTCAATGCCACGTGTCCATCCCTGCATATGGGCAGACATTAGGTATTCATTAAGGGGGCTCACCAAATCCATATGGTACAAATAAGGGCTATCAATTGGGTCAGACTGGGCCGGCCCAAGGTTAGCCCGAGCCCATCCTAAAACACTATACATGTGCCTGCCTTAACTCGGCGTGAGACGGTCAGTCCAAACTTAGCTGATCGTTTTTAAAATTACGGCCGTCGGGCCGAGTTTGGGCTGCTTGAACTAAATATTCCACTCTCAAATTTGGGTGGATTTTGGGCCAATGATTGGCCATAGCCTTAAATACATATTTACTTGTTCCTCAGTTGAATGCTTACTGTAGACATTCTAGGCCAAAACAAGGTGTGTACATTCTGAGCCACAACAAAGCATGTACGAACCCAAAGTATTCTTGTGACTGGAATAGCAACAAAGACCAAATACATATTTTGGACTGGGCCGGTGTCATGCTGAAATTAAGTCTGCCCGATCTCAACTCGAAACTTTTGTGCTTAAATCTGGGCCCAAACTCAGCCCAATCCCAAGTTTGGTTGGTGTACCCTCCTGTCTTTTTTGGGCCGAACATGTCACCAATTCATGTTTTTGGTGTGTTCCATCTACCATTCTCATTTTATTTACATTCTTCTATTTGTCCTAGCATGTGTCTTACCCGTCAAATCGCTCTAGAGAAATAAAAATCAAAATTGGATGCATAGAATACAAATAATTTTTTTTTCTCCCTTTCTAATGCCTAACCAGGGTTTACCTTGACTGGATAATGACAGAGAAGAGGAAGACTACTAAAATCTCCAGTCAGTTTATAGAGTATATCATAGAAAGGACAACTTGAAACACTGCACATATAACAGAAAGCCCAGAACATGAAAAAGTGATCAAATAAGCAAACAAAAAATAACGAAAAAATAATAATAATAAGGAGAGAATTACTAGTAACTAGCTTTCATATGGGCCTGATTTTCTTTTCCCTTATTTAGCATAAGTTTAGTTTACCAGAAAAACAAAAAAAATAGCGTAAATTTTAGAATTTGTGTTCCAAATACCTCTTTAGCAGTTAATATACTTCCACTTTTAAGATCAAGTATTCAAACTAATTAAAATTAGTAAACTAAGTGAGCTTCTTATCTCTTTAGAGGGTCATTGCACTACCTGACAATGATAAATGAACCACTCAAATACTTATTACCCAGGCGATTAGGAGTTCAAAATTATACTCCAAATTTTAACATAAATATAATTCAAAAATATGAATTCAAACTCAAATTTTCAATCTTTTCAAGTCAATAAAACAAGGAAACCACTCACGAATCCAAGTGGTTCTTCCGTAATGAAAACCTACTAATTAATGGTGGTGAGACACAAACATCCAAACTGTTTATCTTATGGACAAACACACTGGTGCAAGTGCTGTCTGTAGATTGTAGTGATGTCAATTAAATGAGGAAATCACTCACGAATCGAAGTGGTTCTTCCTTAAAGAAAACCTACTAATTTATGGTGGTGAGACACAAACATCCAAACTGTTTTCCTTATGAATAAACACACCGGTGCAAGTGCTGTGTGTAGATTGCAGTGGTGTCAAAAAAACAAGGAAACCACTCACAAATCCAAGTGGTTCTTTCTTAAGGAAAACCTAGTAATTTATGGTGGTGAGACACAAACATCCAAACTGTTTTCCTTATGGACAAACACACCGGTGCAAGTGCTGTGTCTAGATTGAAGGTGAATGGATAAAAAATGCTCACCTTAATGAATGCTAACCACTGTTCCTTGTCAGGCGGTGGATACATCAGTGCCGAAAAGTGAATATGCGCCTCCAAAAAAGTGAAAATCACTTTTCAACACTGATGTGTTCACCCCTGACAAGGAGCAGTGATGAGCGTTTGTTAAGGGAAGCATTCATAAACCGATCCCTCTTAACTTGTATCCTCTG
>JAOXJP010231523.1:0-10614 GCA_025762735.1 Platanus orientalis | reverse complement strand
GGCAATCCATGTCCGTATCGTCTGATCTGTCATAAAAAATCGCCGATACATGCAAGGAAGCATTGTATCGGACGATCCATTCTCCAGATTGTTCGATACGGAACGATCCGGCACCGTATCGTCTGATACGGAGACTGGATTGTCCGATATTGGAGGGATCGCGAGTTACATGGCTATATCGGATCGGACCAGGGCGATCCCGATACGGATCGTCCGATACGATCCCGTATCGTCCGAGATTTAAAACCATGGCTCCGACTTCGGAAGAATATGAGGAGTAGTAGTTTTTCAAAAACCCTTTATATGTACATGCTCCTCACAGAAAGCCATTTGAAAGGGATGATCATCGTTGAGATGACTAACATTGGGAGTTTGGAATTAAAGTTGAAATTCTTTAATTTTCTAGGAGCCTTGAAGGTAAAGAATTTGTGGATTAGTTGGCAGTAGTTGTGAGAATCTTAGAATTCAATGATGTTCTTGATGATAAGAAAGTGAAGCTAGTCGCCTTGGGACTTAAGGGGCGTGCATCATCATGGTGGGAGCAATTGCAGCTCACACGCCTAAGACAATGAAAATCCAACCCTAACAATTGGGATAAAATGAAGAAGAGCATCATCAAATTTTTTTACCATTTAATAATGTGCAAACCATGTATCAGTAACTTCAAAATCTTCTTCAAGGAATCAGGTTATTTAATGAATATACTGACGGATTTTATCAATCAATTCTTAGAGTTGATTTTTGGGAAAATGAAGATCAAAAAGTTGCATGGTATATTGGTGGATTAAGGCAATCCATACAAGATGTGCTTGCATATACTATGGACCGTTTCTGAGGCATTCCAGAGGGCATTGATAGTTAAAAAAATCAAAATCAAAGTTCTGGTAGGGCTGGCTGGACTGTACCCCGCACAACTTAAATTTCAAACAACTTTAATCTGAGTTGTACAGCACCAATAGGGGTCTAGTGTGGTGGATGCACTGTTGTTTCTAATCATGCTTGTTGATGTATATGGGGCTACAATATGTAAGAGTATATTTGTACTTGGGTATATGAGGGATATACTAGTAAATATACCCTTTGTATTGTAATCTTCTCTCTAATAATAGGTCATATGTATGGGAGTAGAACATACTCTCCCAATACTATTTCCCCTTGTTTTCTTCTTCTTCCTCTTCTTTCTTTTCTAACAAACCCTAACTACCACAACCAGAAACCCACTTGGTATCAAAGCCAACTGCTAGATTTGGAGTTACCGAACATAGCTCAAGTCCCTGTGACACCCTTGTTGACATCATCAGGTTGTATGGATGGCGTCACCAGCTACACAGACCTGCTAGGTCAGTGACAAAAATGCTAGTTTTTGGTAAAACAGATTTAATGTGATTTTATGAGTACTCATGTAGCTGGTTTCAAGTTGATTTAAGATTTTTTCAACATTATTTTCAATTTTTTGAACATGTTTTCCCAAATATGTTTCTATGCTTCGATCTGCAGTGTTTGTGCATGATTAGGGATGCTTTTTCGGTTCGATTTACTCCTCTATTATGTGTGTGATATAATGGCACCAGTCTTACGTGATTTCGATAAGATTTGATGTCACTGTGACGATTTTCCCTCTGTATATCTGCTGCCTGGGTGATATTTTGCTATTCTCAGCTCGTGTTCTTTTTTCCTTTGGTCTTGTTCTTGGTTGCTTTGATTGCTGTGCTTGTGTTTTCTGGAGCTTGTTGCTGATATGTGTTCTTGGCTTGGTAGCCCTTATTTTTGTGTAATTGAGGTGTTTGGGTCCTGTTGTGTGTATTTCGAGCTATATGCCTCATTATGCTGTGAGCTCTTGTGGTGTTTGATATTGTGTTGCTCTTTTTTTGTAGCACTGTCGAATGCTATGGTTGCTCCCAATTTTGATTTTTGTGATTATTAGGGTGTTCATGTTTTTTGGTTGAGGTTTTCTTTCTTGGGAGTGTCAGACAACTCTCCTATGATGCTTGGAACGTTGTGTACTGTTGGACAGATGCTTTGGTTATTGTTAACCACCTTGTGCTATGTGTGGTGATTGTTGTTGGTGATTCGTGGTGGTAGTACCTGTGTACTTCGGTATTGTTTTGACGCTTCCTGTGGTGTGTAGCATTGCTTTTAAGGTTGCTATAAGCTTCCGCCATGTTTATGTAGTGCTTGTTTTTTTATATACATCAACATTGTCTTTCTCTACACTATCATGTTAGAAAATTAGATTAAATCCGCTCTGCTTGTGACCGCTTTTTCTCTTAGATATAGCCATGTCTCTCATGACACCACTGTTGCTTATATTACTACCGTCAAGTTTGATGGGACAAATTACTTGGCTTAGTCTTAGTCTTCTTGATGGTCCATCCTTGGCTGTGGTTAGTCGGGGGATATTACTGGGAGCACCCCTGCTCCAGCTTCTTTAGATCCTTAGTTTTCTAAGTAGGAGGCTGAGGATGCTCTTATTGTTTCTTGGCTTCTTCAGTCTATGCATCATGCGATCAATAAAGCTTATGGGATGCTCTTGAGAAGATGTATTTTGAGGTTGGTCAGTTAGCCTAGGTGTATGAGCTTTGCTACCAGGTTTGGTAAATGAAACAAAGAGATTATTTTGTTACTGTTTACGATTCTATGTACGTTACTGATGTTTCTGTGTTTCAGAAGTTTGTTGAGAAGAACCATGTGTTTGACCTTCTTGTGGGTCGCAATCTTGAGTTTGAGCCAGTTTAACAGTCATCTCCCTCCTCATGATGCCTTTTCCTCTCTCTAAGGTCTACTCCTATCTATACCGTGAGGAGCGGCGTAGGAGTGTTATGTCTTTGTCATAACCTCTCCTTGCTTTGGAGAGGTTGGCTCTTGACTTTGTCTCAGAGAGGTGGTTGCAATGTTAGCCATAGTCATGGCTGCGGTGTTGGCAGTGGTTTAGATGACCAAAATAGATTGCGTTGTGATCATTATAGTTGAGCTTGCCATACGAGGGTGACATGGTGGGATCTTCATGGTCATTCTCAGAAGCCCCCTTCTTGTCCTCCTCAGCATAGTTCTCATATTGATCGTCATGGTGTTGCTCCCTATCCTTTTCCTAGGGGATGTTCGAGTGCCTATGCGGCTACCCCCGACTGATGTTGCTCTTTTGCCACTTCTTTTGCATTGCTTAAGTCTCTTGTTGTTTCTAGTGGGGAGATGGCCTCTATTTGCGAGGGGTTGGCCTCCAATAGTTGATTTATGGTTTCGTTGGATACTTCTTCTGGTGGTACATCCACATCTTCTGTTGTTGTTGCAGGTATATCGGATTTTTCCCGTAGTGCGTCCTTTCTTACCTCTAGTATCTCTTGGATTATTAATTTAGGTGCTTCGCACCATATAATCGGTATGTCTTCCCTTTTCTCTACCTATTGTCAGTTTTGGTCAAGACATGATTCGCATTGCCGATGGTTCTATGTTTTCTATTGTTAGGACTGGGTCTGTACCAGTTACTTCTTCTTTATCTCCGTTATCTCTTTCCTCTATCTTTCATGTTCTTAAATTTTCAGGTTAACCTTGTTTCTGTTAGTCATCGTACCAAGTCTTTGAACTACAATCTCACTTTCTATCCATCCTATTGTGTCTTTCAAGACTTGGTGATGAGGTAGACTATTGGTAGTGGCCGTGAGGAGTAGGAGTTGTACCTTCTTGATGTGGCATCACATCTTGCTTCCCCAGTGCAATAGCTATCTTCTCCATTTAGGCTTGAACACCCCCTTTTATTATATAAAAACTATTTCCCAATTTCTGTAGTTCTATTCCTATGTCTTTTTTTTTTTCATTGTGAAACTTGCAAGTATGCAAAATGTTGTAGGTCTTCTTATTCTATGAGTCCTAGTTGGAGCCTAGTTGGAGTACCATTCATTTTTCTATCGTGCATTCTGATGTGTGGGGCCCTGGCCTTATTACTTTTTTATGTGGTTACCATTATTTGTTCAACTTTGTGGATGAATTTAGTTGCACTACTTGGGTTTATTTGTTGTATGCTAGAGATGAAGTGTTTTTTACTTTTCAAATGGTTTGATTTTAAAATTCGTATTCTTCATATAATGGAGGTGAATATATGTCTATTGCTTTTTCCTCCTATCTCTCTTAGCATGTCATCCTTCATTGAACCACTTGTCCAAGGACTCCTGAATAGAATGGGATTACTGAAGGAACAATCGCCATCTGTTAGAGATCACACGTGCCATGATTCATGACTCGCATAAAGGTATTAAGTGTGCTTCACAAGCTAAAAGGCATTCTCAACCATTCATACAACCCCTCACAAGTCTAAAAAGTAGTTTTCCATTCATCCCTAGGTCTGATTCTTATATGATAATATCCACTCCTTAGATCAATCTTTGGGAACACATTTGATCCAGCCAGTTGGTCTAACATGTCATCAAGCCTCGGTATAAAAAACTTGTATTTTATGGTGATTTTATTGATTGCATTACTATCTACACACATCCTCCAACTACCATATTTCTTTGTCATAAATAATGTACAGTATAAGAACCCATGCTTTCTCTAACATAACCCTTGTTTAGTAAGCTAGTGACATGTCTACAAAGCTCCTCATGATCTTTAGAACTCATTCTTTAATGTGCTTTATTAGGTTGAGTAGATCTTAGGACTACATCCATATGATGTTGGATATCCTCATTGGAATAATATAGGAGGCAAATCCATAGGCATAACATCATCAAAATCTTTGAGTAGGGATTGAATCTCTGTAGGGACAGATATTAAAACATCTTCGTCCACATCATTATCCTTAACATAATCAACCACAACACTTGACTCACCTTGAGACACCAAAGCAAAACACAATTCACTTTCTTTCATTTCTTCTTCAATTTTTGCCATAGAAAGAAAATTTCTACCCTCCCCTTGCTTAGGCTTAGGTGCAACTTCTTTCTTGAAAGAGAAATATATTTTTTTTTATTCTTCTAGAACGTATATGTGTTTTTAAGTCCATCATACACCACTTTTCTATCATACTGCCAAGGCCTCCTAAGTAACATGACATACATCCATTCCCATAACAACATTACACATAATTTTATCAAAATAACAATTGCCTATAGAAATGGAAACCAGACATCATTTATTAACTGTTACGTCATTACCCTTTTTTAAACCAAACAAGTTTGTATGGTTGGGGGATGATTCTTCACTTTGAGTTGTAGCTTATTTATGGCCTCTTCAAATATGATGTTTTCACAGCTTCAACTATCAATAATCACCTTGCAAACCTTGCCTCCAATAGTGCATAATGTAAGAAAAATATTTTTTCTTAACCAATCCTCTTATATTTCTTTCTTTGGTGCGAGAAGGCTTTTTCTCATAACAAGGGAAACACCCACATCAACTTCTAAAATTGCCATTTCATCTTCTTCATCCTCCATTATAGGTTCATGTTCTCCATTTTCATTCCCATCCTCATTTTCCTCAATTATGAGTTTTTACCTTCTCTGTTGTAATTTTTTCTACATTCAATAGAATGATGGCCTAAATCTCCACATTTATAACATCGGATTATTGTCCCAATATTTTCACATGCTCTTGATTTGTAGTAGGGTTGGTAGAGTGGATTTATGCTTGTGGTAGCTAGGGTTTGTTAGAGAAGCGAGAGGAGGAAGAAGAAAAGAGAGAAGGGGGAAATCGTAATGGGAGAGTATGCTCATATGACCTATTGTTAGAGAGAAGATTACAATATAAATGGTATATTTACAAGTTTGTCCCTCATATACCAAAGTACAAGTAAACCTTTATATATTGTAACCCCATAGACATCAACACTCCCCCTCAAACTGGTATATAAATATTGTGCATACCTAGCTTGTTGATATCATACTAAAACTAGGAATATATAATCCTTTGGTAAACACATTGGCCAACTGATATTCAGTCTTCACAAAGGGGATGCAGATTTGCTCGATTTGCACCTTCCCCTTTATGAAATGTCTATCAACCTCAATGTGTTTTGTTTCATCATGCTAAGCAGGATCAGGAGCAATGCTAATTACGACTTTATTATCACAGTATAATCGCATAAGACCATGAGATTTGAATCCCAACTCTCTTAGAAATCCGCGTATCCATAGCATCTCACAAATCTCATGTTCCATGTCTCGAAACTCTGCTTCTGCACTTGACCAGGCTACAACTAACTACTTGCTATACTAAGAGACAAGGTTACCTCTGACGAAGGTACAATAACCAGAAGTGGACCTCCTATCTGTCACAGATCTTGCCTAATTTGCATTAGTGAAAGCTTCTACTCGAAGATCATGTATTCTATGATACGAGATTCCTTAACCTAAACTCTTCTTCAAGTACTGGATAATGCAGTATGCCTCAAGATGCTTGATCGTAGGAACATGCATAACTGACTGATTACTCCAACTACATAAGAGATGTCTAGTCTAGACAAAATCAGATAAATCAGCTTCCCCACAAGTCTCTGATAACACCTAATATTAATAAGTTTGTGGCCCTCATCTACGTGTAGGTGATGAATAAACTCAATGGGAATGTCGTAAGGTCTACACCCTAGAATCCTAGAGTCTTGGAGGAGATCTAATACATATTTGCATTGAGATAATAATAATAAAAAAGACCATCCTTGGATCCAACAACTTCAATCTTAATGAAGTACTTGAGAAGCCCAAATCCTTGATCTCAAACTTCTTGCTAAAAAAAACCTTAAGGTGGTTGATCTTGCAGGGATCATCACCCGTACCCACAATATCATTAACATAGACAATGAGGGTTGTCACCTTCCCTTGTTGATGCTTCACAAAGAGAGTGTGCTGTGCTTAGCACTATTTGTAGCCATTTTTTAGCATAACACCTCAAAACCTCTCAAACCATGTTCAAGAAGATTGTTTGAGGCCATTGAAATCCTTTTTTAGGCAACATACCTTTTCTTTGTCTGTGTATAGCTGAAAACCAAGAAGTAATCTCATGTAGACTTCACGAAGGAAGGCATTCTTGACATCAAGTTGAAACAATGATCATCCTTGATTTGCAGTTACGGATATCAAGATCCTGACAGAATTCATCTTTACTACTGGAGCAAAGGTCTCCTGATAACTAATCCTAAGTCTGGGTGTATCTATTGGCCACCAATTTGGCTTAATATCACTCAACAGTGACATTTGGTTAGAGCTTCACAGAGAATTACCATCTACACCCCACTGGCTCATTTTCTCTTGGAAGGTCCACAACATCTCATGTTATGTTCTTTTCAAGTGTCTGCATTCTCCCTCCATTGGCTTTGGCCATTGGGGTTAAGAGTGAGAGAGACAGAGAGAGATTGAGGAACACTGCATGAAATAGAAACATAAGACAAAGAGGTAGATAAAGCCTTAAACTTAGGAGACAAAAAATTCTAGCACATATAGTTAGCAATGGGGTGTTGAGAACAAGCACAGGTATCCTTTCTAATAGCAATGGGTAGATGAGAGTCATCAAGAGAAGGTATAGAGGGGCAATACCTGGAGAGGAGGCGACTTGTTAGTGAGGCACATGAGAACTAGAAGCAAACATATGTTTCTTTCGAACAAAGACACTAGTAAAATATTTCATCCATCATTTCTTTTAAGTGGGTTCCGATTCCTTTTGAACAACTTCTAGCTCCCCCTTCCTATGACATCCATCAATATCAAGAAAATACAAAAGAGCAAGGAGAGGAAGAACAATCTCATCTTCACATGCACCACGTTTCTCCTCCTGAAGATAAGGATGGCTAGGAGAGAAGAATGAAACAATCTTATGAAATATGTTATTCAGCAAGAAATAAAAAGAAAAAAGGTCTCATGAAATGGGACGTCCATGGGACAATACACTTCCGAGTAGAGGGATAATTACACCTACATCCCTTATGATTCACAAACCCAAGGAAAATGCATTTAAGAGCCTTGGGGTCCAATTTAGAACGATCCAACTTCGGAACATGGATGTAGCAAATGCACCCAAACACTTTGAGTGGAAGAAAGGAACCAAGACTAGAATTGGAAAGAAGAGAAAAAGACTGGAAATCAAGAATCCGTGTATACATTCAATTCATAAGATAGACAACAATCTGAAGAGCATTTGCCCAAAAACCATGTAGGAAACCCATGGATGCATCAAACATAGTCAATCTTAATTTTAATGAGGTGGTGCTTTTGCATGGAATTTCACACTCTATTACATCTGATTGGAATAGAAAATTTATGAGTCATTTTTGGAGTTATGGAAAAAGTTGGGAACAAAGCTGAATTTTAGTTTAGATTATCACCCTCAGTCAGATGGCCAACATGAGGTAGCGAATGGAAGTTTGGTAAACTTGTTAAGAAGCTTGGTTCGGAAGAATGTGACCAAGCCTTAACTCAAGCTGAATTTGCATTCAATAGGTTTAAGAACATAACTACAGGTTTGGGTTTATTTGAGACAGTTTATGGATGAAATCCCAGCCATGTTTTGGATCTAATACCTATTCCTAATGTGGGAAGGATTAGTGACGTTTAAGACTTGGTGGAGAATATTCAGACTTTGCATGAACAAGTGAAGAAGCAAATTGAGACCAATAATTCCAAGTACAAGACTGTAGTTGAAAAACAGAAGAAACTAGTAGTGTTTGATGTGGGGGATTATGTTTGGGCTATACTCACTAAAGATTGTTATCCAGCTAGCGTTTACAACAAACTTAGTGCAAGGAAAGTTGGGCTATGTGAAGTTATTAAGAAGATAAATGACAATGGCTATTGACTTAAGCTACCTAGTCTTTTGTCGACTTCCGATGTGATTCTAAAGTTGGGCCATGTCAAGCACCTTCTATTGTATCATGGTGATTCTAAAGATGAACCTGATTTGAACTCGAGGACGAGTTCTCACCCACCAGGGATGATTGATGCTAGACGTATGGTACTAGAGTTCGTAGAGAAGATGGACAAGGAGAAACCACTGAAGATCCAACCATGCGAGGTTTGAAAAAAATAATATATATATATTTTTATATATTATATCTTGGTGTTTTATAGTAGTAGGACTGATGCCGCATCCGTAGCTTGGATGGAATGTAGGTATCCCTTGTGGAGGCCCAAGCCCAAGTCTAAGAATGAAGAAACTTTAGACATGTTGCACATGGGGTGTTACATTTTTTTGTGTGTCTAATGTATGTAATAAGGCCTCTTGAGCCAAGTTTTTTTATTGGGTTTTTGTTTGGGGCATGGGATTATATTAAGGCAAGCTGAGGGGTAATTGGGGGAAAATAGGTAAAATCGTCCAGCTATGTTTTTGTCCTTAAGTGGCCTAGAAAAGTCCACCTATGGGGCCCACACAAATGCTGATCGACAGCCCTATCTCTCATCTCTTTTGGGTAGTTTAAATATTAGGCCACTTTTTGTTTTTGAGTATTTTAGTTTTATGAAACTTTTGGTTAGACAATTAGTTACTTTTTGGTAGTTTCAAATTTAGGACGTTGTTATTTGTTTCAAGTTGTATGCCTATTCAAAGGCTATGATACGTGAATAATGGCATTGAAGAGTTAATCAAAAAATTTGAGTATTTTGGATTTTTCGATCGTGGTCGTGGACCTCCCCTTCTCTCTTTCTTTCTCTCTCCATACTCTCACGACACCACCTCTCTCCTTAACCTACTACTCCACCTCTTCTTCTCCTTCTGTCTTCTTCCATAATTCTTCTTCTTCTAATTTTAATCTTTTCCCTTTCAATCTCTTGAGTGTACTATTGTTGATAAAATTCAATCATCAAGACAAAATGCTGAAAATTTCTTGCAGAAAATTTTATATTCCTTGGCCAATCGTGAGCAACACTTGGAAGAGTTTTCATTGAGTTTTCGTCCACTTATCTACCCTCCTTGTTCGTTCTTTAAATCTCAATGACCAATTGCTTTTACTTTACTAAGATCTGAGCTGTTTTAATCCTAGATTGTTTTTAAGAAATTCAGTGAAAATCTGAAAATTTCTGGTCATATTTTATTCAAATCCCCTACCTAGAATGGCCTTTCTTTTGATTCTTTTTTTGAGTTTTTATCCCCATCAAGTAATCTTTTAAAGCCCTCAAACCCCATCGTCAAACTCCTTTTATTTTAACTTTAATTAAGAATTTACAGAGGTATATTTTTGGACTTTTCTGGAATTTACCTTTGATCTGAAGCTTACGAATTGAATATTTCTCAAACCATTAGTTTAAAAATCTTGAAAATTTGAACAAAGGAAGCTTTAGGAGTGCTCTAACACTTAAGTTCAAAAATCCCTAAAATTTCATAAATTTCTAACATGTTTGAGGGGTATTTTTGCAAATTTTCCAAAATCTGGAAAATTACAATTTTGCCCCTAGTTCAAAAAATCCAGATTTTATTTTTTGTGTTGTTCTTTTATTATTTGAAGTTGTTTCCCATCCTATTTCGCATCAAGGACTCTTGTTTAGCAAGTGATACCTTTTTGTTTAGAAGTAGACTTTTATGCATTGCCTAAAATCAAGGAATTTTCCATCTTATATAAGGATTGGTTTAGCAACTTGGAACATAGGAACCTTAACAGGTAAGAGTATAGAGTTAGTGGACACTATGAAAAGAAGGAGAGTT
>JAOXJP010231522.1:0-10614 GCA_025762735.1 Platanus orientalis | reverse complement strand
ACAATGAAAGGTCCTTCATAGTTTGGCCGAGGTTGCCCTCGTGGTGCTTGCTCATGTGGAAGGACCTTCTTGAGAACTAAGTCTCCTTCCTCAACATCTTTGGGTCTGACCTGCTTATTGAATGTTGTGGCCATGTGCCTTTGATAGGCTTGTCCATTACTCATTGCTTGCAGTCTCTTTTCATCAATAGGGTTCAACTAATCGTGTTGAACCTGTGCCCATTCTGACTCTGGAATCTATGCCTTAACTAGGACTTGGAGACATGGAATTTTAACTTCAATCGGCAAGAGTGCCTCCATGCCATAGACCAATGAATAGGGGGTTGCCCTGTTGAAGTACGAATCAAAGCTCTATAAGCCATCAGTGCATACGACAACATTTCATGCTAGTTTGAGTGATTAACAATGATCTTCTGTAAGGTTTTCTTAAGGTTCTTGTTAGTTCTACTGCTCCATTCATATGTGATCTGTACGGAGAGGATCGATGGTGGTGAATCTTAAACTTTTTACAAAGTAGTTCAGGATCCTTTCCCACAAAATTGGTTGCATTGTCAATGATAATTTTGCTGGGAACACCATATCAGCAGATGATGTCTCTTTATATGAATCTGGCTATGTTTTTCATTGTGATTGCTGCTAGAGATATGGCTTCGACCCACTTGGTGAAATAGTTAATAGCCACGATAATGTACAGATGTCCATTGGTGGCCTTCTGAGGCATGGGCCCTACTACATCGATTCCCCACATAGAGAATGGCCATAGGGTAGTCAGGTTGTGTAGTTCAAAAGTTAGTGCTTTGATGATGTTGGCATAAGACTAGCAAGTGTGGCACTTCTTTACATGTTGACAACAATCTGTTTCCATGGTTGACTAGTAATAGCCCAGTCGAAGAATCTTCTTTGCAAGCATGAGCCCATTCATGTGTGAGCTACACTCTCCTCCATGGATATGTTTAATGATTGTGGAGGCCTCGGTTTCATCTACACATCTCAGAAGAACATGATGCGGGGACTTCTTGTACAGGGTCCCATCGTGTAAAACAAATTGAGCTGATAATCTTCATAAAGCACGATGATCACTCTTCAAAGACATGGATGGAAGAGTCTGATCTTCTAGATAGTTCTTGATGTTGAGGAACCATGGCTCCTTGTTTAAATCAGTAGTCATAATATGGAGGCAATATGTTGGCTCATTTCCCTGCTAAATCTCAATTGGTGTCATGTCTGCCCCTTGAGGTATGTCAATCATGGAAGCTAAAGTGGCCAAAGCATCTGTAAAGTTATTTCTTCTTTTGCCAATGTAGTCGAAAGTTAGATATTCAAAGCTCTTGGATAAAATCTGTAGACACTCATAGTAGTCTTGGAATTTCTCCTCTCAGATGAACTAATCTCCGATTGCTTGGAAGATGACAAGTGTTGAGTCTCCATAGACTTCTAAATGCCGAGGTCAATGGCTACTTTTAGACCGATGACGCAAGCTTAATATTTAGTCATGTTGTTGGTGCACAGGAAGTTTAGCCTTGCGGCAATGGAATAAGGATACTTATAGGGGAAATGAGCATGGCTCCAATCCCACAGCCTAGTTGATTGATGGCTCCATCGAATCACATTTTCCATCTAAAAATCTTGCTTAACTCGACTTCAACACAAAGTATGTGTTCATCTGGGAAGTTGAATTTCAAGGATGAAGGTTCATCTGCTGGTCCATCTGCTAAGAAATCGGCTATGGCTTGCCCCTTGATAGCTGTCTGTGAGGCGTAGGTGATGTTGAACTCGGATAGCATCATGAACCATTGGGTAGTTCTTCCTATAGTTGCATGTTTCTCGAATAGATACTTGATGAGGTTTATCTGAGAAATCAAGAATACTTTGTATGAAAGGAAGTAGTGTCGAAGTCTCTTGGTGATGTAGAGTAGAGATAGGTAGGTTTTCTTGAGAGTTGTGTATCTGGTTTTGTAGTCGACGAAATGCTTGCTCAAATAGTAGATAACCTATTTCTTCTTCCTTGTCTTGTCATGCGATTGTAGCATGCATCCTATGAAGCAGTCATGTACAGTCAAATATAGGCCCAATGAACGGTCTGGCTCAGTAGAGACTAACACTGGTGGGCTTAGCAAATAGTTCTTGATCTTGTCAAATGCAATCTGGCAGTTGTTATTCCATTCGGTTGGAATGTTCTTCCTCAATAGTTTGGACAGGGGCTCGCAGATAGAAGTGAGCTAAGCAATGAAGTGACTGATGTATTAGATATGGCCTAAGAAACTACGTACATCCTCCTCCTTGTGAGGTGTAGGCATTCCAATGATTTCCTTGGCCTTAGAGGGATCAATCTCTATGCCTCTTTCACTGATGATGAAGCCTAGCAATTTCCCATGAGAGGCTCCAAATATGCACTTGTTCGGGTTCAGCTTCAATCTGTACTTTTTGAGATGGGCAAACAACTTCCATAGATAGGTCAGATGATCTTTTTTGTGACGGGATTTGACAATCATGTCGTCAACATAGACTTCCATCTCTTTATTGATCATGTCATGGAAGAGGGTAGTAATGGCCCGTTGATAGGTTACCCCTACATTCTTGAGGCCAATGGGCATTACTTTGTAGTAGAATGTGCCTCAAGGGGTTGTTAAAGCAGTTTTCTCACGGCCTTCTATGGACATCCTAATTTGATTGTAGCCTGAGAATCCATCCATGAAGGACATCATCTCGTGTCTAGTAGTATTGTCTATGAGCACATCAATGTGGGGTAAAGGAAAGTCATCTTTGGGACTAGCTCTGTTTAGGTCTATGTAGTCTATGCACATTTGGACCTTGCCATCCTTCTTCGGTAAAGGGACAATGTTGGCTAACCAGTGGGGATATTGGACAAACAAAAGGAAGCCTACGTCTAGTTGTTTTTGGATTTCTTCTTTGAGGGGTAGGGATCATTCTGGTCTTAGATGCCTAGGCTTTTGCTTGATGGGATGAATATTCGGGTTAGTGGGAAGCTTATGGGTGACAAGGTCTATGTCCAGACCAGGCATGTTTGCATAAGTCCATGCAAAAATAGACATGTACTCTCGAATTAAATTTAACAAGGTATGCTCCAGATCTGAAGTGTTGGGGGTCCTAATTTTTACAATTATGGGCATGGTTTCTACACTAAGATTGACTTCTTGGAGGTCATCTACCGATGGAAGATTCTGATTCTCTTGGCACTCAAAGACCTTAATCACCTCTTTTGACATAATTTCATCATCATTCCATTCTTCTTGCTCCTGTTTTGAAATAAGTGTTTTTAGTATTGATTTATATGAAAATGGTACTTAATACCCGATGAGCAATTGGACTTGGAATCAACTCCAAGTTGCCGACATACCTGATGTTTGCGCTGATCATAAGCTTAGTAAAGTTTGTTTAGCCGGGATCAAGTTGCGTATTGTTCTTGTCTTAGGGTGGACCAAATTTATATATTTTGTTAAAAGCAGCTAAGCCTGAAGTTACTTCTCAGGTTGCCTACATACTTGACTTTTAGCATAAATGCTTTTGAAAACATTGGTCTGTCAAGATCAAGCCGCACGTAGTTCTTTGATTTATAAGGGTAAAGAAAAAAAAGATTTTTTCAAAAAGTGACTAGGCCTGAAGCTGTGTCTCAGGTTGCCTACGTACCCCTTACAAGTGCGTTGGTCGAATGCTTCAACAATTTAAGAGTCGTTAGGGATCAAGTCTACGTATTTCTTATACAAAAGGGTGCAAAGAAAAGACAAAAAAAACTTTTGAAAAGAAAAAATAGGAGTGGAGAAGTCAGGTTCTCCTGGCCTTCTTTCCCAGTCAATTAATCCATCACCTAGTCCTGGTCCTCTATTGCTATGGAGTTGGCTTGTCCGGTCTGCTCTGTGGCTTCCACGGGTACCCATGTTTCCGGCATGTTGACCTGGTCAAAGTCAAGCTCATCTAAGTCTAACTCTCCACTCGTAATAACTAATTGAAGTGCTTCTCTGACATTGCATGGGAGAGAGAGTAGACTTATAGGATTTAGGTTGTCCTCCCTATATTCTGAGATGTTGGGGGTTGAACTTTTCCCAACCTCAAGGACGGATGGCATAGGGCTGGGAAGATGGGTGTAAGGAGTAACCTCGAGATGGTAGACAGAGTGCTGACTTATGGTTGTAGGTGGAATTATGGCTGGTTCTATTGACATGTGCTCTGTGCTGGGGTTGGATGGTATTGTCTGGGCTGATGCTTCAATGGGTAAAGTGACACAAGTCTTGGATAGTTTGGAAGTTGATACAAAATGTTGTGCGGTCTTGCAGTCGGCTTTCTTCTTCTTATTTTTCTTGAGGAGATGCTTGATCAATGGTTTGAACCCTATGCCTGCCTTATATGGCACTTTGATAGCTTTAATGGGGTTCTTTCTTCCTTGAGAATATTTTTCCAAGCCTTTGTTCAGATCAACCCTCATCTTGGCCATCATTTTTAACTTTGGAGGAAGAATTTCAGCCTTCCTTTTCAGTTCTGTTGCTTCTTCTTCTGTGTGCACAACCTCAAACTAGTATGAGGTGAAAGTGTTTGGTGCTTGCAAACTTTGGACCCCCAGTATTTTCTATCCTGTCATTGTGATGACATCTATATCTGCTGGTACTGTGATGAATTTCATCATTGATGATGAACTTGACCTTCTGGTGAAGAGTGGATGGGACGGCACCAGCCTGATGAATCCACGGTCTTCCCAACAACATGGTGAAGGAGGATGGTATGCTCAATACTTGAAACTAAACTTGTACCATTCTTTCTTCTATTACTAGGGGAATGAACACTTCTCCTTAGCTGTGACTAACTGACTTATCGAAGGCCCTTATATCACATGGGTTGGGTTTCACATAGTTTGGGGGAACCCTAATGTGTCAAATGTATCCTTAGTACAGATATTCAATGTGGATCCATTGTCCACGAAGATAAAGGGGATGCACATGTCTGAGTGGCGTGCCACGATGTAGATGGCTATGCTGTGTATGGTGTCGTCTTCTAGGATTTCATCCTCTGAGAATGTGATGACACATGGTGTGGATACTCTGGCTACCATGTTTTCCAATCTATCCGGTCTGATTGAGGCGTCCACAAAGGATTTTCTGAATATGCTAAAAAATATCTCCATGTGTTGTTCCAATGTCAATAGAAGGCCCAAGATGGAGACCTATGCTAGTGTCTTTGATAATTTCTCAATCAAGAAAAGGTGAGACTTTCGAATGACTGCCTCAAAAATCTCATTATCTTTCTTTTCCTCTACCTCTCTGGTTTATTTCTCGGGAAGTAGATATGAGACCGGCTTGGAGACCCTGCTTGATCGGGTAATGAAGGCTGTGAGCTCATCCAGCTCAGCTTTTGAAAGTTCAGGATCCGCCACTTCCCCAACTAGATAGCCTAAGGGGGCTCGGTTTAGCAGGTATTGGATTCTAGTAGGTGGGGAATAATGATGACTTGACAAGGGGACGATCGGTCGATGAGATGGGCATATAGTGATGGTGGTGGAATGATATGGGGGGATGCGAACAGGTCATGAGTTGTTGAACCTTCCCCGTATATGTTTACATCAGGGGGAAGGACTGTCATTGGGCTACTTGGGGGTGCTTCCCACATATGCGTGAGCAAGTGCTCATATTTAGGAGGGGGAATGGGCTTTGGGAGTATCTGTTTATGGTGGACACTTGATTTATGTCGGGTAAGAAGATGACTTTCTTGGGCTCTGAGATTTTGGTGTAGCTGAAGGGATTGAACTGGACGGTGGTGAGACCTATCATGTTAACCTGCTTTGGTGGTTGATGGTTGGGGAGTGGGTTTTGGATGATGTTTGAATTTGGTGGAGGATTGGTGGGTGTGGGGTCAAATGATACCTTACCCTTGTCGATCAGGTCTTGGATATCATGTTTCAAATGGAAACACCTATTAAGAGTGTGCCCAGGAGTTTGATGGAATTCATAGTGCTCCGCTTGGTTATAGCGGTAGGCAGAGGATGAGGAGGAGGTTTTAGATTAATCAGCTACAGTAATCTCTTCTTGATGAGGTAATCCATGATGTATTTGTAGGAGTAGGGCAGACAAGTGAACTTCATTTTCTTCTCCGGGCGCACCTAGGTACCCGGGTGTTGTGTTTGGGGAGGAATGATGTTCATGGCTACTGGGTAACTCTGGGTTGGCTATGGTGGTAGCAGAACATGACTGTTGTTCTGACTAGGCCGAGGAACCTCAATAGCTTGTAAAAAGTTAAGCTTCTAGTTTAGTAACAGTTGTCGTCTTCGGTGTACTCTTGGCGGGACTGGTGAGGGCGAGAGGTGCATTTTGTACTAAGCCTGCCTTGATGCCCAACTCTACTTTTATAGCTTTGTCGACAACTTTGGCAAAGTTGGTCTGTGACGTGGTCAGGAGCATCAATTGGTACGTAGGACCCAACGTCCTTATGAAAGTAGTTATCATTTCCTCCTCAGACATAGGGTGTTTCAGGTTAGATGTCTTCAACCTCCATCTATAGGTGAAGTCCCTAATACTTTCTCCTATGGTGGGCCTTATACCCTCTACTTCTTCCCTGGTAGGTAGAAATTCCAGATTGAATCTATAATGGTTAAGTAAGGATCATGTCAAGGCCCTCCAAGTACTGACATTTCTCTTCTCCTGGTTTGCCAACCATTTCCCTACATTCTTCTCTAAACTTTGCCTAAACATCTGAACCAAGATATGCTCATCATGCCCTCATTGGAACATGGTGTTGCAGTATATGCGCAGATGCATCCTGAGGTAGGTGGTGCCATCATACTTCTCAACATGTGGCATTTGGAAGTTTGGTGGTAGTACACCCCCGGGGTGGATACAGAGATCCTCGAAGTCCATGGAGATGGGGGCATGCCCTACTTTCATCATTTCTAACTCTGTTACAAGCTTGGCTATCTGTGCACTAGTTTCATCCTTCAGGGGAATAACAGTTTCTTTCTCCTTCTTGCTTGATGTTGATGGCCTATATTGCTCTTCCAAGTCGAAGGAAGTTTGATGTTCTGGTTGTATGTACGTAGTGGCAGTTCAGAGTGGTGTTGTAACATAGATGGGGCCTTATATATAAGACTGACCATGCGGTGAAGCCTGCTCAGCCGTACTGGGATATAATAGTGGCTCAGAAATTGTACTCTGGCCTCGAGGTCCTCCTTACTTTATCAAATATTTGAACATCAACTTCTCGAACTTAGTAAGGGTAAGAATTCAAGGTTGTTGTTGAGGTTGGCTTAGGAGTGGAAAAAAGGTTTGGGGTGTTGAAGAAGATTGACCAGACATAGGGGTGGATGTCTAACCACGCTGGGACATGAATTCCCCCATCAATCGCTCTACCTCTAACTTAAACCCACTCGAGAGGGTGTCTTCAGGACCCGTCCTGCTAGGAGGTAGGTTTCCCGTGGACGCCTCTGGGAGGATAGGAGGTGTAGTGCTTGCCATAAGAGGAAGTGTTGACTTGTCGCCCATTTCTTTTCTCTATCACTCCTTTTGCTTCTACAACTGAGTCTCTAAGGGAGCAATTATAGCTTGCTTAACTGAGTTGGAAGAGAAGAAATGAATATTGCTATTAGTTGCAGGGTTTATTTATCATGTTCATTCATAATTGCTACCCAGGTGCTTTTACAAGTGCATATGTCATACCGGTGAATTCATGTCATTTAATCAACTACAAGATTTTTGAAAACAAAACTTCTTACAATATATACATATAGGAAATGATTACAAAAGGAAGGGGTACTTGCCCCAATACATTAGAAGAGAAATAAGGAAAATACAATCTAATGATCAGGTACCACTAGAGGTGGTGGAGGTGACACCGGTTCATAGCCCTAGGAGAAGATCTGTTCTCTCAACTTGTGCACCCATAACCGTATCCACTAATCTTGTACAAAGGCTAAGCTATTGCTACGCCTCATCTCGAGTCCCAAATCTTCATGGGAAGTCCTACTATCATTGAGCTCACTTTTCAAGGAGTGAATGAGCTTGGCTTGAGTTGTGTTCTAATGCTGAGAGCACTTACATGAGAATTTGGCCTCCGTACACAAAAGCGTCTCAGCTTCTAAGGCAACCTTGGTTTGGGCATGTAAGGCCCGTTCCTCGTCTAAGTTTGTCAATGCTTGCTCGTACTCTTTCTGAGTATGAGAAAGCTCTGTGTAGGATGAAGATACTGATTCAATGCATGGCCTCTTGTTCAAAGAAGCGGCTGGTGCAGGGGTGGCAGGCTGTAGTGGAGGCTTATATGAAAGCCAATGCTCATATACATGTGTCATAGCTTGTATTTTTGTAGACACTAGCTGTGGGTGTCCTAAGACTCTGGTGTGCAAGTCATCCTATAAAGCAGCTAGTATAGACCGTGTATGATTAGACGTGTGGTGATTAAGTTTGCATACATCTTCGAAGACCATGGGGAAGTTGAAGAGATCTTGCTGAAGGATGCGTATGGTTACATAGGGAGTGCTTTGGTGCACTCCTGTAATAACTGTGTAAGCACCCAAATTTTGTCTCGGGTCATGTGATGGTAAAAGGTTAGTATAACAGTTATTAAAGGGCAGAACTTTGAACACCCTCTGCTTAGGAAGAGCCAACCTGAACCCTAGAAGGATAGTCATTCCTGGGAAAGTCTTTTCAGATGTTCCAGACATAAATGAATTAGTCAAAGAACCTTATTACAACCCAAAAAGCATCATTTCAGGACAAACCCTAATTTCACTCAAAAGCACCATTGGGACTTTGGGGGTCCACATTTTAGAACTCCATTCATGTTGTCAGCAAGTTTTCCTCCTATAAGTTTTTCGGCGATAAAACATCACAGTTGAAAAAATTACCATTTTACCCTTCTACCTCCAAAGGCTCAAAACACATTGTTTGCCATCCAGATCACTGAATTTCTTAGCCTACATAAGCCTTCTTGTCATGTAGCATCATAGGTGAAGAATTCATATTTTCACCTTTTTTGACCCGCGGGCAAAAAATTACCATTTTACCATTTTCTCTCAGAGAATGACCTCTTGACCCTCAAAGGACCCCTAGAGCTTCATCTTTGGTCTAAATGATGTAATTTTAGATCTTGTGCATCCCCAAGTCTCTGTTCTCAGTAAGATTCATCACAAATCAGACACTGCTCAAGAACAACAATAGCCAATCTCTCGATCTATGATAACCTTGACCAATAAATAACCCTTGCAAAACCCTTAGAGATTCATCCAATCTCCGAATTCAAAAAAATCAGTGGTCATGCCTCGGCCTCGACCTTAGCTCCAAATCTTCAGGTCTGAGATATGAAGTTCAAAGTCTCAAACCTCTGTAAAATCTCAAATCTTCAATAAAAGGTTAAAAAACTCTTTTTCCAGTTTTCACTCTTTTAGAGCTAAATTACTCTCCAGGCATCAGAATCAGGATCAGTCGGTGTTCATTTCTTTAGAATTGTGAGGCCTTCAAAAAGCTATTTAAGGAGCCAGGGCTTCTATAAAATTTATCTGCCAAGATTCCCTCAAATACTCTAAAAAGCAGGAAATATCAAGTCTAAAAATCAGGTGCTCGAACGAGTCTCGGGAGCACACCGAAAATCAAAAATTCAGATAGTCAGTGGTCATACCACTATAAATTTAAGGCTGCAAAACTATCAGATTCATGCTAATTTGCAGAAAATCCAAGATCCAAACAGTCATTTCTGCCCGATCCCAGAAAAAATGTATTTTGTCTGTATTTAGCACAGGAAATGCCCTCAAAAGTTCCCCCGAGCGTAGACTGTAGTAAGGTCAAGGCCAATTTCTCAGAATCTTCTTTGTCCTCAATAAAACATTTCACGAACCCCTGATTCGGGGAATGATTTACCATTCAATTCCACTCAACTTCAAGCTGCTATAAAAATATAATTTATTCAAGCGACTTTACTTTAGAAAGCTCCCGGTCTCCCTGGGAATCCAATTGTTGATCTATTAGCCTCTGTAGCTTCAAGACTCCTCAAACTTTAAATCCTCCAAATACGACCTAAGGCATTATCTTACAGAGGAACCAGTAGCATCTCCTATACAAATCAGCCCAACCACTCGAAAAATGGTTTTTGACTTAATTTCCTGCTCGGGTACCATAATCATGCACCGTCAGAAGCTGTGAGTCACCTGGACTTGGGAGCATCTACCCCTGGGTCCTCCTAAGTTCAATTTGACCATTTTTCCCTTTAATATTGCATTTGAGAGCTTTTTTGGTTTAAAAAAACCCTGACTTGACCCCCTTACCCTTTTTGTAATTTGGTTCTGACTGAACCAGGACCACCGAAGCAACTGGAACATCTGAAAATGACACTAACTGGGCCGACATCTGAGCATGAGAGCCCACATGGAGTGACGGCAGCGATAGGGTTCGAAAAATCAAAAATCCATATATTATTAAAAAATGAGATATTTTGCGTTTAATGCCATCTTACCTTTAGCTAACCCCCCACACGTCTTGGATTATAATCTCTTGATTCTTTCTCTCATACACCCTCCTTAGATCCCCTAGGTGAGTTTCAAAACCTTAGGGAACCTATCACTCCCCCCCCATCTAGCATCCAACCTTAAAACCCTCGAAAAGGGTAGCAAATGAGGTTGCCTCAAAGG
>JAOXJP010231521.1:0-10615 GCA_025762735.1 Platanus orientalis | reverse complement strand
TATGAACAAGGTTATGAGGTTCGTATAAGTTCAAGATTGTAGTTTGTATAACCAAACATCCAATATTATTATATATATCGATGCAAAAAAACTAAACTATGTACAAAATCATATTAACAAAAATAAAAAAAATTAAATAATACATGATTCATGATTCAAAACTTTTAGGAATATTTGTAGAATTTAGGTTTTTTTTTTTTGAATCGTCCAATCCCAATCTTGGATCGTTCGATCCTATAGGGTTCGTGATCTATAGGCCCAAATTGGACCGAACCTGGATGATCCCGATCCAGATCATCCGATTTGAAACCATGGTGTAGAAACAATCCAAACAATCTATAAAAACAATTGTACGGAGGATCAAACAAAAGGATACCTGAAATTCTCACTCGATTACCCAAGAATTAGGTTTTGCAATTGCAGTTTTGAAACATATCAGAGGGGGCTGTTGGGACTGTCACAGGTTACAAAAAGAAGTTTTGGGTTTCAGATATAAAACCGAAAAGGTTTTGGGTGTGGGTGAGGCTATTGGCACCCTCAAAAATCCTCACCACACCAAAAAAAAAAAAAATTCCATTTTTACCCCCTTCCCAAACTACCCCTCCCTTTCTCTCCCCAACGCATCTCCCTCTCCCTCTCTCTCCCTCTTCTTCCTTTCTCTCCCTCTCTCTTCCTCTCTCTCTCTCTCTCTCTCATCCTTCCCCCCTTTTTTTTTTGGCATTTAGGTCTGGGCAAGGGCCCCCCTGCACGGACGTGAAAGTTTGAACAGGCAGGCACCCGTTCGGCACCTGCCCGTTCGGACCTTTACGTTCGAGCAGGGGGGCCCCTACTCGGACCTGAACCACCGAATGCCTAAAAAAAAGGGAAGGAGGAGAGAGAGAGAGAGAGAGAAGAGGAGGAAGAGAGCGGGAGACGGAGGGAGAGGAGAGAGAGGGAGGGAGAGAGAGAGAGAGAATGCCGGAGAGGGAGGGAGAGGAGAGAGAGAGAGAATGCCGGAGAGGGAGGGAGAGAGAGATGCGTCAGGGAGAGAGGGAGGAGGTAAAATGGAATTTTTTTTTTGGGTGTGGTGAGGATTTTTGGGGGTACCAATAGCCTCACCCTTTGGGTTTTAAGGTTGCTGCAAGGGTTAGAAAAGAAGGTATTGGATTTTAATGAAGGAAAACAACAAGTGAATGGGAGATAGGTAAGCCTCAGGGTATGGTTGCTCAAGGTACTCACCAAGAAAGATTCTAGGATAGATTTGAAGGTACTTTAATGACAAGCAACAATAGATATACCAAGAATTTAGTAAACTCCACCAATATTGTAATTCTTGATATATATAAACCACATTAAACAAATAAAAGAAGAAAAGGAGAATAGATAGAAACTTGTTTGAAGCTTTCTAGCACCCAGGCTTCCACCAAACTTGAATAAATCCAAGGAATCCACCAAGGGAACCAATCTAGGTTTTTAGCACTCTCCAGGTGAGAAAACACCCCAGCCATGAGTGAGCTATAGTGATGCAGCAACCCTAAATTGGCTAGAAAGGGCCTATCCTCTTTGGAGGCCTAGACCCAAACCAAGTTGGAAAGTGCCCTGGAAGTAATAGAAAAGGTTGAAGTTGGAATAAGAAATTTTAGAATTGTTTCTGGGTGGGTTTTATGTAATGGTGAGTTTATTGTAATAAGGGATTGTTTGCCGGGGGTCTTAGGTGCAATTAAGATTTATTTGGGTTTTATTTTGGAGTTAAAATAAATAGGTAAAGCGGACTGTTCGACAAGCTTGGTTTGTAGGGGTAGTAAAAGTCCAACTTGGAGTAGGAGTCTTGAGAAGTCTTTATATAATGGTCATATAGGGTTGTAATCAGTTGATTATTTTGGAATAAAGAAATTGGAGTTTTTTTGGTGTCCACGAGTGGGGACAGGTATCTCTCTCTCTCTCTCCTATCTCGTGCTAACCTCTCTTCTCTTTTCTATTATTTCTTCTATCTCCTCACTTCTTTCATTCTTTATTACTTTCTTTCTTCTTGATTGCTTGTGTTTCTTGATGTTTCATTAAAACTATTTGCTGCTATTAATTAATTGATTCAACAATCATCAAGAATTCTTCTAGATTGAAATCTTGAATACTTTCTTGATCTAAGTTCTGAAAACAGACCTTACTCAATTACCCTCATATCTGTTTTTTTTTTTTCCAAGATTTCCCAAGAACACACCCATATCCATGCCCCAGCCTTTTCCCTCATCATCTCTAACCTGCGGACACACTAAGAAGCCTTCTTCCCTTGATTTCTGTAAAGAAACTTCAAGAAAACCTTTTCTATAAACTTGCGGCAGTCTTATTCCTTCTTATCCTCCCTGTCTTTAACCAAGAAACCCAAGTCCCTACCTTAGTATACCCTGTGATACCTACAGTCCATTAACCGTTTGCTGATTCCTGTTTCAGACCTCAAATACCTGTGATTCTAGGCCTTGTGGCACCCCTAGTATTGGCAGACCATGCTGTTTTCTTTTACAGATTAAGGAAAACTCCAAATCAGGCCTTGTAGCACCAGCGGATCTGATCAACCGGATCGGCTGGATTGGGATCGCCTGGGACCGATCTAGGTGATCAAGCCGATCCTGAGCCTGGGATCGGGCAATCCTTCATGGAATCGGCTTGGGATTGAGGGCCGATCCCGAGCCCGATCCCAAGATTTTGATCCATGGATCCGATCTCTCCATATCTGAAGTCTTCTTACAAGTCTAAATTCCACTGTTAGCAATAAAACAGCCTACCTTAACCCTTCTTCTGTTAGCCTTGACCTTCCCACGGGACCCGTGTTTACAGCCTCCTGGGCTGACCCTATTTCAGTCCCAAAATAGCCTCATCTTTAAGCCTACCCAAAAGTCTCTTTTCTAGAGTCCAAATTCTTGATTTCAGCCCATGTTCTTAATTCTTGAAAATCTTTATGAGGCTTTCTTGATCCTTGATACCCTTAGGTCTTGATTATTAATAGTAGGGTCCAATCTTTTGGGATTCCTACACCATATAGAGCAGAAATAACTTGTTTATTCGATTTCATCATTAAAAAAAATAACATAATAGTTGTAGGGTTTTATAACCCACAACCAAACTAGAGTCTCATATGGACTATACGATAAAACCCCTATTCAATCACTGAAAGACTCCTAAATTCCTAATCCTATTACAACTTTGATTTGCATGAAAACATGAAATCTTATCTCCAAATCTAACTATAAGATAATGTAGACATAGAATCCTAATAACGCAAGGAAACTAAAACCAAGTCTAATAATAATTCAAAATAAAGACTCTACATATCTCCTAACACAATTCTAACTAAAACTCAAGTAATATTATCTACATATGCTCCATTGCATATGCCACACGACCCCAACATAGCTCCACACGTGTGGGTCCCAGCTCACATGTGGGCCGGCCCCACTTGAGCTTCAATGTCTACATCAATTGGTGGTTAGTGGAGAGTTTGTAGAATGAACTGCATTCGAGTGTTTATGTATCTGAAAGCCTTCTAGGAATGAACTGCAGTGGAAGTGGGAGGAACCCGTACCACCATCTTGGGATCCCATCCCCAGGTTTGGATAAATTTAAACTTCAATTGACACAATTGGAGGATACCAAGAGGGCATTATAGTTAAAAGGAAAATTAAAATATGGGTTGTTTTGGTAGTAATGTAAGCATTTTAAGATATGACTGCCTTCGCAGGTTATGAGTTTGTAGTGTAATTTCAGCCCCACTTGATTTTATACTCAGTGAACTGCTCCTTGCCAATTAATGACGTGCAAAATTATAGACGATATAGGATATAGCATGATGGTGATGGTGATAAATAGGGTGTTCTCGGTTGTTTTCTCAACAAAGGGATCGTTGGTAGTGGCATTTTGCATACAAAAAAATAGTGGTTGGCTCTGTGGTACCCCTTTCCTCCCAACACACACACACACACACTCAAATCTTCTTATAAAATCGTATTGTTACCAATAAAATAAATGGCTTTGCATACAAAAGCTTTGGCATTAGATCATGGAATTACAAGGCTAAGCATAAAAGTCTTGGAAAGCAACAGCTGATGAATATCCTGATAATTATAGATGTATGGATGCTATTTATGGAGAATCATAATTCATGTTTTTAGTTTGAAGTTAAGGTGATTGTTGCAATCTTGTGATACCTTTTCCAGGGAAATGCGGGTGGAAGAGGAGAGAATTGAGGCAGAGAAAAAACGGGTAACCGACTACCAATATTTATGATATTAATTTTCTTTTGTTTTAAGTCCATAGTTTGTCACCTTCTGGGTGAATTGTTGTTTTGTTGTGTTTCTTTGCCTTCAATAAAGTGCTCGTTGATTATCATTCAAAAAAGAAAAGAAAAAGTCCATAGTTTGTCAGCTTCTCTACTAGAATATGTCTGGCTCTAGGAAATGATAATGGTTAGTTTCTGATCATCATTGGGTTGATTCTGGCTGAGTTTGAGCCCTTAATCCAAGTTCTGGTTTTCTGAAACCCTGCCCACAGTTTCAACATTTTGTTGTCCTCCAAATTGGGAGGGCATAAATATTTACATTAGAGGGAGCTCTTGAACATTGGTTTTTTTTTAATGGTAAATAGAAGATATATTACAAATAAAGGGAGTTCAAAATTTTCACCAGGAAGGTGAATAGAATAAAAACAAAGAAACAAAAGCCAAACAAGAGAAGTAACAACAACTGAAACACAAAGGACTTGGGTTCTCACCTCCCACACAGAATACTAGACATATTCTTTGAACTCCCTTCTGATTGGCACCCATTTAAAAAGAGAATCATACACTAAGGCATTTAGACCCTCTTGGTCAATATTTTTTGTATCATAATTTTATGAACCACGTCTTTCGCAATTTAATGTCTCATTCAATCTCCTGTCGAAGGTGAACTCCAGCCAGCCATAAAATTTTTCATTTTTCATGTGAGTCAATAACTTAGGTATTAATGGTTCTTTTTGTTTACTTGAGACAAAAGTGGATATCCTATTATGTGTGAGGAGCACAATAGATCTTCTTTCTGTTTTTCTTAAGGCCTTAAGGGTCATTACTATATTTGAGAACTACTGTACACACGCACACTCACACACACAATCTGTTGTAAATTTAACCTTCACTTTTAAGAAATATATTTTGCTTCATTATCTTTTCATCTCTTATTTTCTCTGTATTTTCTCTGTCCTAAGTTGCAAAGGTGTATCATGGTATTTCTGTTCATTTTCTTTCTGGTAGAACCCAATAGATCCAGCAATCTAACCAACCTTAGATGTGACTTACATATTTCATCTTGGTTCTAGGTAAAAGACGAGGCACAGCAGCTTGCTCTCATTTTTGAAACAGTTGGAGCTTTCAAGGTGAAGAGAAAAGGTGGAAAAGGAAAACAAATTTTTGGAACGTGAGTTGGATCTAACACAAGTTTAAGCAGTTCATTTGATATCGTGTTTGCATGTTCTGCTTCACACACTTTTATTTGCAGTGTTACCGCCCAAGATCTCGTGGACATAATCAAGGCACAACTTCAGAGGTACTATGTTCCTGCAAACACATTTTAGTATTACAAGTTGTCCAATACGTTGATTCAAGCAAACCAGATAAACTAAGCTTATGTTTTGTGTTTGTTAAAGAACTAGGATTTTTTTAATTTTTTTTTTAATTTTTTGACATTGTTTCATATAAACCTGAAATCATGGTGATTCTGTTAAATGCTGGGAATGATGCTCCCTGCATGTCATAGTGTACATAATACCTACCCTCTCAAAGATTCAGACCATTAAATCCATTCATTGTAATTTTGTGGAGCCTGATGTTACTGATGATCCAGGGAGATACTGATAATCAAGCCACAATTCTGCCAATTGAGCTCGGCAGTGTGCTTGCTGGGGGATTGCAGGAGGGCAGCATGCCCCTTGCTCAAATGCATATACTTATACGTGGTGGTCGATTAACCCTAATTTCCTTGGAATATTTATATTTATTTTCTGTTTGTGCAACTTTTCTCTGAGCATAGTGAAACTTCTGCAGCCCCTGATTTTTCCCCGATTTGGAGTTTTCCATGTAAATCGGTGTGTTGTGTGGCATTCTTGTTTATTTTTGCTCTTTGATTGATTTTGCATCCCAGGCCTGTGGATTGGGTAATCCTTATCATTCATCACCAGTGATGGAGCATATCCCAAAAGTTGATTGACCCAAGACATCTAAATGCCTGCCTCATGGACATTTTTCTTGACTGTTAACCTTGTTCGTTTTAGATGTCCAAGTTTTATTTCCGAAGTGAATGATATTAATATCCTCTGGAAAATTCAAAAAAATAAAAAATAAAAATCTTGTGGATAGTGATATTTTTTGGTTATATCCCATCTAAGGGCACTTATCACCCAATCAGCAGTTTGGATTAATTAATTGGTGGGCTGAATTTATGGTTGCATTGTTTTGGGTGGACCATATATTTTCCCATTCCTAAATTACATAGACACTAAAATCTGACAAATAATAACTTTAAAGAGATCAGTTTTAGATGGGTAGTAGAAGATTTTTTTTCTTTAGTAGTGTTTTTGTTTGGAATTATATGCCTTTTTTGGCTTGTTATTATAGAGGCACGATGTTACCCAACTCATTACTGCACCAACATCTAACATAGATATACTTTTCTAACTTTATTCTTTTATAAGGACAGGATACTGAAAACAGTCACGTAAACAACAATGTGAGCCAAGCAACAAATTTCTAGAAATGTTATTTTTTTTTCATAAATAAAATTCAGTAATTCATGTATTGAATAATCAAATGATAATTTTCCTAAAAATTTGCCTCTAGTGATGTGCTAAGTTTGTTCTAACAGCATATACATATGTCTGGCAGACATCCAAGTTTTTATTTTTTTTGGCTAGAACAGCCATCCAAAATTGGCAGTATTTGTCAAGTAGGCTCTCCTTGATACACAAACTATATGTTTCAGATAATGAAATTAGAAACTGTTCGTAATTATCATTGTCATGTGTTTCCTTTTATCTGTAGGGATGTGGATAAGCGGATTGTTTCTCTTCCAGAGATCCGGGAAACTGGGGAATACATTGCAGAGCTGAAGCTTCACCCAGAAGTTAGTGCTCGAGTGAGGTTGAATGTTTATGCCAATTAAGGACGAGCATTGTTTGAACTCCCACACTGGATGGAGAAGAGGGTAAGCAGCTTGTATCAATTAAGGAACATGGAGTCGCATATTTGTTTATTAAAGGAGTCAATTTTAATTAGGTTGGAAGTAGAGAAGTAAACTATGGTTGGAAAACCATTTGGTTTATGAATCGAATAACAATCAGGCTTGAATGGTGATAGAGCCTCCAACAATGATGGGTATATGGGATCCAACATGTCCAATCATTGAAATGTTCAGGAAGAAATCGGTGTAAAGTGAGGTAAGGTTTTTCTCACTAAATCGAAGTTGTAGTCTTTTTGAATTATCATCTTTATCATGAAAATTTCTCTATGTAAACTAAATCAACTGATTCCAGAGCTCCACTGCTTCACTTTATGTTCTTCTTTTATTAATTGTCTGATTACCTTAAAAATAGCTGTGCTGTAATTTCCAACCTTTAGGCCATGGGTTTAGTTCCAAGCTACCAATCACATATCAAACATAATCATTAACATAGGCACATGGATCATATTCTCAATTTGTAGCTTTTTTTTTTAATCTATATTTCTTAACTGAGAGATTGGGTCATTGCTTTGGTGCAATGGTAGTGGCTTGAGCTGTCAGCATGAAAATGTGGGTTTGAGTCTTGTGAGCAGCCACTTTGTGCAAAAAAAAAAAAAAAAACAAACGCAAAGGTTAACTCTGTCTCCAGTCCACCTCTCCCAGTACTCCATGACTGATATGCTCAGCTACATATGATGACAGTACCATGTTAGACATACAAAACAATCCATCTTACCAACATTATTATAATTTACATTGAGATATTCAAACTCAACAATTGGGATAATTTGTTAACCAGGACTCGCATTCTTTGATCAACCAGAGCCCAAGTCATTGCGAGTGTGAATCACCTCCAGTCAGACTAGAGATGGTCGACCTGTGTCATTGCTACATTTTTGTCCTGGGTTTCAACCACGAGTGCAAAGAATGAAAATAATTATATAAAGAAAAAGTTATCTTTGAAATCTAGCAGCCAAAAATACTAGCTGCAATCCGCGAAAAGATCCAAAATTGATGGCTGCTTGGCCAGTAGAATATTTCATTACCTGAGGAATCTACAATTAATTTGAGGAAAATCTCTGAACGGTTTTGGGAGATGTAGGATCTAAGTGCTCTAATTTCTTCTGTTGATTTTTTCTTCATTCTTATTATTTAACCATTGGAGGTGTGTGGGTGGAGGAAATATCAATAGTGGATATTCCCATGAAACCAGAACAAAACCAGTTTGATGTACATACGATTAGCCAATTGGTTTGTGCTGATTGAGAGGTCAACTGGCAATCAGTGATCAATGATCACTGATCATCGGTTTCAAGCTACATCTGTTCTAATGATCCATGCTAGACTTAATCTGATGGAGACATTCATCCCCACAATATGTAACATGATCTTCACCCCAACCTACGAGTAAAGTTGTTGTGACACAAGGTGTGAAGGATCCATTGCCATATGAACCAGATGGTGTTCGGGTCACTTTATACTTGCTATCAAATTTCCAACTTTTCATCAATGATATTGTTTCCTTTTATAGTAGCTTGGATCTAACATGCAACCTTTCTGTTGAGGTGCAAAACGTCAACCAATTGAGCTGCCGGTTCAACCCTCCTAAAAGAAATTTTATATATGTCAATGAGAAATAATTGAGAATATATGACAAGAACATGTGAAATGGATCCAATAACAGACAGAAGCTTTAAAGATGAAATCATTGTTATTCTTAAAAGAATGAGTCTGAGCTAGGTTGTCTCATAATGAGTTTGAGTCTTGTTTAAAGCTCGCATAAGCGAGCTTGAGCTGAGCTGTACTAGATTCAACTTGCTAAAATGCTCCATTCCTATTAGGGATTACATATATATATATATGGGTTGTTGGGTTTGTTTCAATCAGCTATGTCTTTAGCCTTTAGAGGCAGGTATGGCTCATGGGCTATTGGGTTGTTAGAATTCAGGCAGAAGACAGTAAACTTGAGTTTGGCAAACTGAGGCGATAGCTGATCTCAATTTTAACGAGCCGAGCCTGAACTGAGTCTAAGCCTAATTCTTCTGTAATAAGCCTGAGCTAAGCTGGGTAAAACTTGGCTAAACTCGGCTTGTTGGCACCTCTAATAGAAATGAATGTATTTGTGAGAACCTAAGGGTTGCACCATTTGCTGATAAGACAAGGACAGCTTCACTTAAATGGGTCCGGTCATGTAGAACAAAGACCAGTAATTGCACTTGAGAGAAGTAGCTCGATGTTGCAAGTTGATGGCACTAAATGTACACATGGAAGTCAAAAAATGACTTAAGTTGAATTTGTGACAAAAAACATGAATACATACAATTCAATACAACATATTGCCCTAGATAGAGTAGAATGCCATAACTATAACAGGATTTGTGTGGTTGACCCCAAGTAATTGGGATATGGCTATGCTGAAAAACCTTAACCACCAATCTAAGAAGGCAAATGTATTACGAAATTAAAATTATACATATATACATGTACATACACATACTTATATGCATATACAAACATATGTATATTTATAAATGTTTATATGATATAAACATAACTATATTTGTATATTATGTCTTTTACCTATGAAATATATTATTCATACTTCAGGCTGGGCTGAGCTAAATCTCAAGCCCAGGCCTGTTCCATTGGGGAATAGACTAAGCTAACCTTGAATCCAGCCTGTTAGGCCTCCAAAGTGGACTTAGGTCGGCCCCGAACTGGGCATATGTTCCGGGCTGAAAATTGCCACTCCTAGCTACATCCTTGGGATTAAAGTTAAATAAAGAATAATACCAAGTGTTCTAGACGAAATTGTGAATAGATGTGAGACTTGGCAAAGTTACCACCTCTTCTTTAGGAGAATTGGTATCAATTCTAGTCTCTTTCAGGAGAGATATTGTGGTTGAATCCCCACAACTTTGCCTACTCGATTCATGAGAGTGCTTCACTGAAGGCCGTTAGGGCCCATAAAAAAAAGAACAGAAAAAAGAAAACAACCGTCTTTGCAGCAGATGTCATTATATCAAATACCATACGACATTATTACTCAGATGTCACCCAGAAGGCTTATATGCCTGGCTCTTTTATTTCATCATTTGGCTAGACAATAGACCTCGGCTTAAATGCCAACTCTTTTCCAGGAGAGATGATTGCGGCATTGCCTATTCAAGAGTTGTCCTGGGTTGAATCACACGGCAGCATTCCACAAGTGATTGCATTGGAGAGTGGATTGTATCTGCTCCTCTTTTCGACTGCTCCTCTTTGCACCCTGTCAGGGGGAGGGCACATCAGCGCCGACAAGTGATTTTCACTTTTTGGGGGGGGGTGAATTTCACTTGCTGGTGCTGATGTGCCCTAAGAGGAGCAGATGATAAGAGGAGCGGATACAATCCACCCTC
>JAOXJP010231520.1:0-10615 GCA_025762735.1 Platanus orientalis | reverse complement strand
GAAAAATAAGAGTGATGTGTGTACTGCTTTTAAATCGTTTCATAACATGATTGTGACACAATTTGGTGCTAAGATTCGTATCTTACGTTTTGATAACAGGGGAGAATATATCTTAGGCATTCTATCATCGTTTCTTGATGAGTCTGGTATTCTTCACCAGACCACCTGTCCCGGCACTCCAGAACAAAATGGAGTAGTCGAACGGAAGAATCAACATCTACTTGAAATAGCTTGTGCTATTATGTTTACCATGCATGTACCAAAAACCTTTTGCTCTGATGCGGTCTAGACTATAACTTATCTCATAAATAGATTGCCTACCCGTGTTCTTTCATATAAGACTCCACTTGAGGTGCTTTCTCCCTCATTTTCCTTATTTTCCTTTCCTTTTAAAACTTTTGGTTGCATTTGCTTTGTTCATGTCCTAAAATCTGATCGCACCAAGCTGGGTTCTAAAGCTCTTCAGTGTATATTTTGGGGTTATGCTGCCAATCAAAAGGGGTATAAGTGTTATCATCCTCCTTCCTGAAAAAGGTTTGTCTCTTGTAATGTCACATTTTTTGTATCTATTCATTTTTTTCTCTTCCTCAGAGACTTTTCTTTAGGGGGAGATTTTTGGTGAAGATTCGTTTGCTGCTCCCCTTTCGTTGCCTGTTCCTTTTTATTATTTTGATGACATTAATAGAAATAAGTCGGAATTATAGGTGTATACCAGAAGAAAGAAGTCATCAAAGGATGATAAGAATTCTTAGGTTTCTCAAGACCCTATCCAAGAGCCTTCTTTGGATGTAGGTCAAGACCAAGGTAACATCCCTTCTTCTGAATCTAGTGAGTTAGATATTCTAGTTGCACTTAGAAAAGGTGTCAGAACCTGTACCCAAAACCCTATATCTAACTTTGTTTCGTATCATACTTTATTTCCTTCATTTTGTAGTTTCTCTCCTTTTCTTTGGATCTTGTGTCTATACCTCGCAGTGTGTAAGAAGCTCTATTACAATCTAATTGGAGAAAAACAATGAAGGAAGAAATGGGTGCCTTGGAAAAGAACCAAATATGGGATCTAGTAGACCTTCTTAAAGGAAAGACAGTGGTTGGATATAGATGGGTATTTACAATTAAATACAAGGCTGATGGCTCGGTTGAGAGATATAAGGTCAGATTGGTTGCAAAAGGCTATACACAAACTTTTGACATAGATTATCAGAAGACTTTTGTCCCAGTAACAAAGATGAACTCCATAAGGGTTCTCATATCCTTAGCAGCTAATTATGGGTGGTCACTTAATCAGTTTGATTTGAAAAATGCGTTTCTCCATGGAGATTTAGAAGAAGTCTATATCACTCCTTCTCCTGGTTTTTAGGTACCTAATAACAAAGGGAAAGTGTGCAAGTTGAAGGAGGCACTGTATGAACTAAAACATTCGCCTAGAGCTTGGTTTGAGAGATTTCGGGTAGCAATGGTTAAGATTGGTTATAGATAGTGTCAGACAGACTACACTATGTTTGTTAAGCGCCAATGATCAAAGATGACTGCACTTATTGTGTACGTAGATGATATAGTGGTAATTGGAAATGATGATAGCGAGATTTCCAGATTGCGAGATCGATTGACTAAGGAGTTTGAGATTAAAGACCTTGGCTCTTTAAAATATTTCTTTGGGATTGAAGTTGCCAAATCAAAAAGGGGCATCTTTCTATCCCAAAGGAAGTATGTTCTTGACTTGTTGAAGGAAGCCAGAATGACTGGATGCAGGCCTTGTTCAACTCTAATTTAGGCATATCATAGACTGAAGGAAGATGATAGTGAGCGGTTGATTGATGCAGGAAGGTATCAACGTCTTGTTGGACGTCTCATTTATTTGTCCTTGACAAGACCAGATATTATATATGCAATGAGTGTTATCAGTCAGTTTATGTATGCACCCACTCAAGCTCATATGGAGGCTGCTTATAGAGTGTTGAGATACGTGAAAACTTTTGTTGGAAAAGGCATCTTGTATCAGAGATTTGGGAATCATAAATTGGTAGCTTATACTGATGCTGATTGGGCATGATCGATATCAGATAGACGATCAATTTCAGGGTATTATACATTTATTGGATGCAATTTGGTTATATGGCGAAGTAAGAAACAATCAGTAGTCGCTGGATCAAGTACTGAAGCTGAATTCCAGTTAATGGCTCATGGTATTTGTGAATTGTTATGGTTGAGGATGTTGATTACAGAACTTGGTCTTCATGTTCCCAAACCTATGAATTTTTATTGTGATAATAAGGCTACAATCAGCATTGCTCATGACCTTGAACAACATGATAGAACAAAGCATGTAGAGGTGGACCATCATTTCATGAAGGACCATCTAAAAGCAGGTTGTATTTGCATGCCATTTGTCTAAACTAAGGACCAGTTAGCTGATATCTTCACCAAGGGATTGATTGGGGCACAGTTTTCTATGCTGGTTGACAAGCTGGGAATGCTGAATATTTATTCTCCAACTTAAGGGGGAGTGTTAGTAGATATTAGTGTATGTGAAGCAGGGCGTATTATTGTCTGCTATACCTATATACGTATGTAGTCTACACTATACCATATAGTGTAGACCTAATGTTTCATATAAATAACAATATGAGTTGTATGAAACAAACATATGATTCTTTCTTCTCATTCTTTTCTTCTTCTCTTCTTCTCTTCTCCTCCTTCTTCTTCTTTCTCTAAATTTAAATATCAAATTCTAACTGAAATCACACATCCTCTTAGCTCCAATCTTTTTTGGAATCAAGGAAATAAAGTTATTATTGAGATGTTCATAAAACTCCTCCGAAAAATAAAATTCATCCAGTACTTTCAATTAATCATCTTTAATTATCTCCCAACATTTTTGAAAGAATGAAATGGTAAAGCCATCCCATCCCGGTGATTTATCTCCTTTCATACTCATAATGGAGGAATAAAATTCCATACCATCAAGAAAAGGTCTCACTGAGACCTCTTCCTTAAATAAGTTCATATAGAATGATTCCGCCTCCTTTATAATATCACCCAAATTTTGAGACCACTCACCATTGATCCATAGCCCATTGATAACATTTGAATTCTTACTGCACCAAAAGTCAAGTACAGCAAGAGATCAACTGAATCAATGCCCCACTTACCAAAAAATAAGTACATTGTATAGATTTGTATATAGATAGATAGATAGGTGGGTATCTAGGTTTTAAGTGTTGCATGAATAGTTGACTAACCTTTGTTACAAACTAACTAGTTCCAAAAGATACACCTACCCCATGCATCTGCAAAACTTCGACTACATCAACACCATCCAAGCCCTATTCCAACTATTTGGGTTGCCTAACAGACAGTATCCCAACAACTTGAAGCCACAAATCTACTCTCAATACTTCTATGTCCTTTTCATCCTTTTATGTCTTCTTTTACAGTTCTAAACCTGCACCCATCACTCCCAGATACCCATCCTTCGACTTCATGGCACAACCATCTCAGCCTGCTTTCCTTCTTTTCCTTCACCTATCTGTGCTACTTCTAAGGAATTCCCTCCAATACATTAATTTCTAATTTTATCCTTCGTAGCACTGCCACTCATCCATCTCAACTATCTCACTACGTCCATGGTGTTTCTTAGTAAAAGAACATTCTGCCCCATATAAAGCATGGCTGAACTATTACTGTCTTGTAAAATTTTCCATCTTATTCAATTAGTTTAGCCAGTGACCTGTATTACTAGCAAAAACTGTAAGCCACAAATCAACTCTCATACCTCTGTCCTTTTTCATCCTTTTATGTCTTCTTATACAGTTCTAAACCTGCACCCATCACTCCCAGATACGATCTTTAGTCTTCATGGCACAACCATCTCAGCCTGCTTCCTTCTTTCTTCACCTATCTGTGCTACTTCTAAGAAATTCCCTCCGATACATTAATTCCTAATTTTATCTTTCCAAGCACTGCCACTCATCTATCTCAACTATCTCACTACATCCATGGTGTTACTTAATAAAACAACATTCTACCCCATATAAAGCAAGGCCGAAGACTATCACAGGAACATAATTATTTTCATCATGAAAATTGCAAACAACATAACAAAATGACTATGAAAAAAAAAACTTGATACTTCACAATAAAAATAAAAATATCTCAGTAAATAATATTACTTGGAAAATAAACCAATAAATAATACAAAACATAAGCCAGAATAAAAACACCCTTGAGTTTGTTTTCTGATAAAAAATTAATAGCAATATATATATATATATATATATATATATATATATATATAGAGAGAGAGAGAGAGAGAGAGAGATATTTGGTATGGTCATATTTAATATAATTGATTGCACCATAATGTATGACTGGCAATAACCAAGGAAAGAAAAGCTTAAAAATTAACCTCTTTGAGTTCAGTTCCTGAAAGGGGCTCCCCTTCCATATCACAAGGTTGATAACTCATTGACTGGTTCCATTTCCCAGTCATCAAAATTTTTGGTTCCTCAGCGGCATTGTATACATATCCATCCACTTCATAACGACCAGCCCTACAACCAATTACTCCTTCTAATAAGACACCATGCATGAGTAAAGAAAAATGAAACCAAAAAAACAAGATAATATATCATTCAGAGAGTGAGAGAGAGAAAGAACATGAAGTCCTAAAAGACGTCTCAATCAAATCAAGGCAATTTATCTCCTAGACCTTCACCCAACAAGTCCACAGCAAGTGAAGCGATAGAACCATTATTATAATATGCAGTCAGCAGATGTCTATACTATTTAATGTGAAAACAGAGCTTCACCACACACCCTTTTACAATTTCAAATAGACTATGATACACAACAACAAAAAGCCAGGAGTGGTGGACAGAGACCAAACACTCCTATGTGTTGCAAGAGCCCTCCCACCTAGTTGCAATGAAGTCATAACCCAGAGAGCCCACTATGAGAGAAAGTGATAAGAGTCATACCCAAACCAGCCACATGGTTGAAAATATAGCACAACTTTGTCCCCGGTTGTCAAGTTTGTCATGATCATCTCCCCTGGTGAATCAACCCAGGTCCGTCCAAATATAAGATTGTTGACTTTGGTGGGAGGAGGCACCAAATCCAGGACTACACCATCTCTTTTTAAGGTCACACGTGTCCTGCTTGCAGAGAAAAACAGACAACATAAGCAATGAATTTGCCTCCAATACAACGTCAATTGTCAAGACAAAAGCAAGCCATTCAAAAATGATAATAAATAAAAGGCTGTTGATTGCAATAATGCCTACAAAAAAATAAAAATAAAAAGCCAAAGTATCTTAATCAAGTATACAAGCATCACAAAAAGTGCATTCACAACTAAAGAGCGTGGCAATGAAACTGTACACCAAAAAAAATAAAAAAGTCAAACTATGTATAATTTGGAATGGCAATGTGTTGGATTCAGAATTCAGAACCAGTTTTGGTCAACCAAAACCTGACCTGTTTATAGTACCTAACCCAGTCTGCTCCATGAAAAAAGAGGGGCATGGTGGGAAATGGAAAAGGAGGGCGGGGGGGGGGGGGTTATTTTTGTAGGGGTGGAGGGTGGCAGACACAGATAACCACTTAAAACCTTCAATTTAATATCATGGGGTGTTACAACTCAAACCTAACATAGGTTCACTTACTACAACCCGAACCAAAGCCCAAACCCAATTAAATCATGCCAAACACACACAAATAGGGGGTGGAGCAGGCCATCCCTAAAGATAATCCTTCAGTCCTAAATCAAATCTGAAAATTAAAATCATTTGTTAACACATGTTCATATCAACAGGCACGTGCATTTTTCTTTTCTAGTAAGAAAAAAATTACATATGAATCTGAACTCTATTCACCCACCTCCATTCACATAAGGGTTTTGCAAAAGTGCTCCTCTCCTAACTCAAGCTACAAGGGGATTTAAAATGGAAAGTAGGGATTTACAATAGCTAAGTACAACTTTTGTGATTTTTAAACATTTAAAAAAAAACATTCATTTGTGGTGCAGGAATACAGTAGAGTGCAGAATTTTGATCCTAGAGTTCAAAAGATTTACGAGCTCATCAGGAGGGGAAAACATATATAGCTTACCTTCCAACAGGATAAACATCAAGTGAATTTCCCAAAAATTTTGTCCTTAACTTGGATGTGACATCATAAATAAAATGTTCATTTTCAGCATGCCCAGCACTCATTGGGGGATGATGACTCACCTGGAAATGGAGAAGGAATTGTAAATAAAGTGCCTAAAGGGAATAATAAAACATAGCAAACAAAAAGCAGAAAACAGTATCAAGATGTCGACTATAAAAACAGCAATTACAATAAATAATTTTGGCCAGGCTGGACATGCATGTAAAAGAGGAAGAAGTGCTAGAAACATGGAGAAGAAATTATCAGCAGTCAAAAGTAGCCAAGTGTAAACAAAGCAAAAGAAATCAGGATCCTCAACAACTCACCTGCTCTGCAATGAATGTAACTCCACCATGATTAACCATTTCATAAGTCTCACCAAGTATGGGATTAAAAGGCTTCCAGGTTCGTTGGAAGCAATAGTACACAGATATTGCCCATGATGCTGCAATGGATAACCATATGTTCCATTATACAAAATACATGCATGTACCTCATAAACACTTCAACCCACGAAAATACTTACAAGCATACACCATCCGCATGTAGGGATCCTCACATTCATCAGCCAGATCTAACAAGTGGGAGTACTCCATTATCTGTAACAAGTTTGGAACTTTTAATATTCTATGGGCAATAAACAGAATCAAATGTATTTCAGAAACGTTAGAGGCATTAAGTTCAAAATACGAATAGTACATACCTCTGCCACTTTCTGAAGCATTGTCATTGGCTCAAAAATAAGGACTGGAAGTGTCACCATAGATGTAATATCTGAGCCTACATACTTCTGCATCATCTTCCAGTAACTGTCTCTGTCCTGCAGTAAAACAAAAATGGGCACACAAAGATAAGAACATACAAAACTCTTAAAAGGTACATCCACAAAAGATTATTTTTGCAAGTTGAATAAAGCAACATGGAAAAGGTGATCTAAGTGAAACCAAAGAGAAATTCCCTCAAGCATAAGCGTGTAGCTCAATTAATTGTGTAATCCCCAGCAACCATGCAGTTTGCAGGTTCCCAGCTTATCCACCAAGTATGTGTGCGCTTGAGAGAGAGAGAGAGAACAGCTATATTTATTATATCTACTTTATCTAAGCAACAGTCAATTGTAAAAATTATAAGCTTTTACTGAATCTGTCACTTTTATTGTTTTTATCGCAGACATGACTAATGGATTTAAAATATAAAAGGCAACTCCCAAAAGAACAATATCTATCATAATTGTTTAGACGCATTTATGTAGGCTACAGGCAGCTTGAGGACTGTCCACAATTTAATTATAATACTACATTCCTAACAGTCATCTAAGAAAGCCCAATCTCCTGTCCCCCTTTTCCACAAGAATCTGCTCCACAAAGGTTTTCCAATCCCTCAAACAAAAATGGCATTAAAAATAAAATTGTTATTAATCAAAATACATACTACAACAATCACCCTTCCTCTAATTAGTAGAAGCATTATTGGTAATGAAGAAACCCACAGAGTACACTAATATTATCTGAGTATACTTCAGGTATACTTCAGGTTTACATTCACAATGTACGAACAATTTCAGACCATAAGGAAAGAGTAGTTGTTGGAAATTTATAGTCACATCTTCATAAAGGGTAGCCCAACTAAAAGATGAGTAAAAAGTATAAACCACACTTAATGCACTAAAACATGAAATGCTATATGCCATCACAACAAATGCAGCCCAATTAGAAGGTGCATAAAACAGCAAAAACAGACTGAAATCTATCTCCAGACTCTACAAACTTTTCACCAAGAGCATACGGACTATTACTACATGGTGGAATCATGCATATAGAAATTGGTTGGAAAGAAAACTTTCACTTTATCACCCAAGTGCACCCCACATGCTGCCCCCTAGTACTATTTATAAGCCAACTCCAATTACAAGAAGCCTAAATATACATAATCTGCAACTCAAAAACAAAATCCTAGAATTCTAGAAAACAAGAGATGCTTGCAAAAAAACCAACTACTGAGAAAGATAAAAAAAGAAATTAGAGAACCTCCTGCTTCCATCTTCCCCTCTGCGCTTCCTCTTCTGCATCTTCTGTGCCTCCTTCTGGATTTATAACTTCCAGCCCTTCATAACTGATCAACCTGAAGGAAAAATCACCATATGTTGGTTATAGAAAGAAATTCCAGAACGTGAAACTAATTTGGTCAGACTATATAATAAGAAGCCTTGAAAATGTTTGACCGGCTAAGAAAATCATATATTTTACCCTTAATTGGCACAAGATAAGAAATTCTAAGCTATAATAAGTGACAATATCCAACAAATGGGAGCAAAAATGAAAGTATAATAAAGGGACCCAACCTATTATTCTAACCCAAGAAGGCAAAATGAGTCCTGACAGCAGGTCTAATCAAAAGGAGTTGAAATCAGTCAATCAACTAAAAGGGGAAAGCATGAGATAAACAATGAAATAGATTTTTACATTTAATTAGGATCTGCATAGCATGCATGTGACACTTAAATAATCAAGATTATATAAAAGCGGACATGAATAGAGGATGTAACTGCTGAAACTAAAAGGCCAGTTATAATCAAAGTGATATCTCAGAAAAACATGAGTAATTAAGTATTCTCATATTATAATTCCAAATCAAAGCCTTATAATAAGAAATTTTGAGATTCACACACACACAGCAAGCATTGTGGTCTTTGGTCCAAGTTTCAGATTTTTTCATTTGTTTTGTTATTAGATATATTTTAGTTGATTAACCTGAAACGATGCAGTTTAGGCACACTATCCATTAACATTTCTCAGTTGAAACCCTTTTATTTTCCAGTGATTTATATAGACACAGCAAACAGTTCCTCAAAAAGCAAAACTCCCAATTTCCAGGGAGATTCATTACCCAAAACAGAGGGTTTCCCAATGGAGAACCACACTGTCATCATAGTTTCCAGCTCTGCAACATGAGATTGCATACTGAAAAATCCAGATGCAGAAAATTTTTCAAATGAGAGAGAGAGAGAGAGCTGGATGAGGGGGGAGGATGAAGTGAAGAATAAATATTTAGAGCTTACGGATTAAAAGGAATACATTAAAAGTAAAGTTATTTTAAATTGGTTTTGAAATATATATGATTTTAGAAACAAGTTGCATGTTTACCCACTAGAGCAGTGGAGCCAGACATCTGGTGAGACTATCATTTCTAACATTTTTAGAGATTTAGCCTAGTTACAAAATACACAACAGAAAATTAATCAGACACACAAAAAACTTTGACCATGATCATGCCAATCTCAGTCCTCTCATTCATGTAATGCCAGTTAAAATTGGAAAACAAATGTAATTATCACGACCAAATCTCCAAGCAACGGTATTTGTATGGCTAATAGTCTATCTAGGATACGTGAGAAAAAAAAAAACCAAAGAAAGATCAATTAGTATGCTTGAAGTAGTTAAAAGCATTTCCCAATCTGAAAATGGTGCAAGGAGGTCTCAACTTCATCAGTCTAAAATGTATGTATAATACTTATGTTTGAACTTTAAAGATTCTGTACTGGATCCATACGATCGATTAAAAACACTCACAAATATCGAAAACCTTATTGTACTGGAGTTAAGGAACTTGAACATAGCTTATCTTCTCTATCTCATACTAAATTTGACCATTTGCAAAACTATTCAAATAACCAACATATCTATTTCTCCCATTTGCGATCCAAAATCAGCATATATCCAAAAATAAAAGGCCGGCTTTAACAATCTCAGAAAGAACCATGCCAAATGCAAATCACATAAAACTCCTGGATCATATCCTACCAACAAAGCAAATAAAACGCACATATTTCACATTTAAATTCAAGTCTATAAGAACAATAATTAGTGAACAAGTTCGGATCCCGTAGGAACCAATAAATCAAACTTGAACAACCAGATGCACAAGTGAAAATTAATTCAATTAAAAAAAAACGAAAGATAAGAAGAAAAATCTAGGGTTCTATACAAAGAAATTAACATTTCAAATCTACAACACAAACTTCAGCAGATACCGATCTCAAAAGACAAAGAGAAAAACTTAAAATTTCAAATCAGACGAATCTCTATACCCATTGACAGATTTGTGCATCGCATTCCCAAAATTCGACAAGCTAGAAGCGATGGACGCGAAGAATCCACCGCCCTCCTTCTGATCCTCCTTCTGATCCTTGGAAGCCATCTCAGAAACCCTAATTCGATTCCTCTTTCAGGACCAACAGATCTATGAACGATCAAAGAACGTGTCGACAAAAAAAGCTTGCCGAAAGGGCGATCTTCGACGATGAGATCCCCGAAGAGAGATGAAGGAAGCCTCTATCTATCGATCCAGAGAATTCGAAAAGACCGAAAGGAATCGACAAAACGTTAAAAAGAAATGGGAATAAAGGGGGGGAAGAGAGGACTTTCAGATAACAGCGAGGACGAGAGGTGGAACTAGTTGGCGGTTC
>JAOXJP010231519.1:0-10616 GCA_025762735.1 Platanus orientalis | reverse complement strand
AAGAAAAAACACAAAGAGCTTGCTTTTTTAGCAACTACAAAGGACCCAACAAGAATTCTTGGTTGTTTATCAACAGTTCAGATAATTCTAAAGTAAAAAGATTTAAAAAAGAGAAACCATAGAGAAAATTTTCTCAACTTCTAAACCAATTTAAGAAATGTGTGAATTACCTTGTCGGCCCAAAAGATCCCCTCATGACATTGTCGATAATGTCTTTTCGTTCCCTTGGTCTCTTGCAACCCATTTCCATCTTAAGGATCTTTTCTGTCTGATCATCTGATAGCTTTCCAAGAAACTTCTGGCCTTCACAAACCACACAGAGCTCCATAGGGAGATAAAATGGTTTGCTCTTGCTAATTTGCAAGCATGACAAATTCCTGAATTGTATATCATGGCTGTAGTGATCCTTAAAGTAATCAACCAATCTTAGGTCCTTCCCATCCTTGTCCTTAAACCACAAATTCTCCGTAGCCTCCTTAGTTAAGCTATATACTCTATATCTCTAATAAGTTTCTTTATAACTTATAAATACCCTGATGTTCTTCAAGGCCTTCTCCACTTATCTTTTCTCTTCCTTGACCAAACCTCTAGTCTTCCTTTGAGAAAGGTTGCACAAGAACTCTAGCCACTTCTACAAATAAGGAATGATGCCAATGCTCTCATGGAAAGCTGTCATAGAGAAATCCACATTGAGGGCAAGACCTTGTTGGGTAAGTTGTTTTTAGATTAACAGGAACCATGTGGTAATAGGAGGACTGGCTGCTTTTGAATTTTTGTCATACAGGTTGAGCAAAACAAAAACCCCACTAGCATAGGCAACCGGCGACAAACAAGGGAGCACCTGTGAACTAAAGTGTCGGGTTGGGTTTGAGTTTCTCAGATCTGGGTATTTTGTTGACGAGGGAGAAGAGCCGTGAGACCCACTCTATAAATCACGGTTAAGAGCCTTGCACGGGATTCCAAAAACCAATGTGTCGACCTCTCACTTGGTTCTTACATGGTTCTCACATAATTTGGGGCCTAAGAAACAACCAAGCTTGGAACAAGTATTGTTTTACAATGAGGTGCACTCCTTAGAAAGACTATGATATTTCCAAACAAACTTATTGTCATTTGTGGTCGGATGCCTAAAAATTGTGAAAAACTTATTCAATTTTCAACAGTCTCCCTTTATGAAGGTGAACATCATATGTCAAAATCAAATTACGAAAATAAGGTTAACACCTCCAATTTAGTATCTATTCTCAAAGGAACCATAGATCCCATGGAGGATTTGTGTCCAAAGAATCATGTCCCTCCTATGAGGGCTATAGGTCTAAGGATAGAAAGAGAAAGATTTGGTCACTGGTCTGCTAGGATCCCATGGCTCCATGGCATTCTTCTTCTTCTTCCTCTTACTTTCTTCCTTCTCTGACTCCCATTTGTTTCCTCTTTTACCTTCTACTGAATGGGTTTCAAACCCATCTATTTGGGCTTTTATTATGGGTTCCAACCACCTAAACACATATCCATTTATTGGTGGGCATCAATTAGAATTCTTATCCGCGATTAGTAGAGATGCGCTTGGTCTACAAAATTTTGGACCCGTTTGTGATTGAGCCTAGCCCATCTGTGACTAAGCTCACTCTTAAATTGGCTTCAATCACGAACCGGGCTATGACGAGCCTCAGTTGTGCCCCCATCTCGATGCACTACGTTCAATCACATATCATTCAGCCGCGTACCAACTTAAGCTGACCATGTTCAGTTGTGGACTAAGTCAGTGTGAATAATTGATCCCATCGAAGATTTGAGCCCAAAGATTCAAGTTGTTCCCTTCTATGAGGGCAACAAATATAAGTGCTTAACGAATCTTAGGTCCAAGGATAAAAAGACAAATAGAGAGAGAGAGAGAGAGAGAGAGAGAGAGAGAGAGAGAGAGAGAGAGAGAGAGAGATTTGGTTGTTGGCTTGCTGAGCTCCCACAGCCCCATAGCCTTATTCTCCACTTCTTCCTCTTCCTTTCTTCCTTTTCTGGCTCCTATTTGTTTCCTTCTATGTCTTCTATCAAATAGGTTTCAAACCCATTTATTTGGACTTATATAATGGGTTTCAACCACTCAAACACATGTCGTTTATTGATGGACACCAATTAGGCCTCTTATCCATGACTGGTACGAACTTGCATGGTCCATAAGATTTCGGATCTATCTGTGACTAAGCCCATCCCATTCACAATTGTGCCCACTCTCGGATTAACTTCAGACACAAACTAGGCCATGATGGGCCTCAATCATAGACCTAATCTCAGTCACGACCCCATCTCAATGTGATTCATTCAATTGTGGACAGGCTTAATAAACCGACCTTGTTCAGTCACGGGCCCAAGTCAGTTGCGAACCAATCCCTCATTAGACTCTTCAGTCATAATTAACTTGATCAAGTCATGGATCACTTGTCCCCCAACTCAGTCGCAGACCCAAGTCAGTTACCCAACCTGTCCTATTATGGATTATCAAGTCGCGACTAACTTGAACTCCATGAAAACCCACTTGGGACGTCAAAAAGAAATCTTGTGACACAAGGTGACTTCGCGATGATGTACACATGCAAAATGCAAAGTGTGTCTCAAGTAGGGGTGGCAATGATAGACATGACCGGCAAACCCGATATGACCCAACACGAAAGTAAGTGGGTTAGGGTTGACCCTAAACATGTTTTGGGTCAAAACAGGTCAACCCGCTTTGACACAATTAATAAATGGGTCAAGTTAAGGTTGAGTCAAATCACCTTATACCCTTACCTTGATACGACACGAACTTGACTTGCCAAGACGAATTACCACATAACCCACAAACCTGACATGACCCAACACGAAAATAAGCCAGTTAGGGTTGACGGTTTTAGGTCAAAACAGGTCAACCCGCTTTGACATGATTAATAAATGGGTCAAGTTAGGGTTGAGCCAAATAGTCTTATATCCTTCCCTTGACACGACACGAATCCAACCCACCAACATGAATTGCCACCCATGGTCTCAATCACCCATACCCGCACTTGTACTCATACACATGCCTGAACCCAAGCCCGTGCTTGTGCGCGCTCACAAGGGTGTCTGGGCGAGGTGCTTAGCATCTTGCTGCGCCACTGCTGCACGGAAAGGAGTCGGGTCCAAAATGCATAAGGTTGGGGAGTATCATTTCTTATAAGGTGCCTGATGTTTTATCGAATAAACTTTACATCGTAGTTTGTATCGTGTGTTGCGTGCGGGAGCAGTCGTGTGTTGCGTGCGGGAGCAAATGCTCTGTAGTCTGCAACAAGCTTAATTACATTAAACTGAAACTGCCGTCCTTTGACAACATGTGTATAAAAAAATTTAAATTTCAATGTAGGTGGGAGTTTTAATACATATGTCATGTTGTAGTCGTATAAGTGGGTCACTCTTATACACATGTCATTCACTGACGGCAGTTTCATTTAATGTATTTTAAGCTTGTTGCGGAGGATTTGTTTTCGTTGCGTGGTGGGTAGGTTACTGGCGTGTTATCTTACCTTTCCGTTCTCACAGGAGGACGATTCGAAACCGCCCGCAGCGATGGAAATCATGGAATATCACTATTTTAACCATGGTTAAATTTTTTATTAACATTGGTTACTTCTGAGCGCTATAAATAGCCCAACTTCTCCCTCTCCCGCCAGTTTTCTCAGATTTCGAATTAAGAAATTTCAGGCCAAGTGCTTTGAGTTTGAACTCCAGCGCTCTCTTCTTCGAAATTCAGGAAAGATGGTGAGTAGCGAAAATTCCTTTAGCAATTCATCCATGAATTTTTTTCGTCCTTATGTTCTCCCTGTGTTTCTATCTTTATCCATTTCGTTGTCTTTGTTACATTTTCTGGTCATTTGCTTAGGTATTTTTTTTTCCTTCTCCAGGTTGTAGCACAGAAATTGAAGGAAGTGGAGATCACAGAACAGGATTCTCTGCTTCTGGTAATATGGATCCAAATTTATTGTGCTTTTTTTTTTTTAAATAAAAAAAAATTGGATGGCTTCAACGATCTTCAGATCTGAGAGAGCAAACCTTTTTTCCCTGCTAAGAGTTATGCCGATCATTCTGAGAATCTGATTTCACACTTCTTTGATTTATCCGATGGTTCTCTAGATCGATGCATTGTATTAGTTAAAATATTTCAGTTCGAATTTGAAATCTTCTCTCTGGTAATTTATTTGTGAAATGCGGTGCAATTGGTTGATCCATTTCCGAGAGATTGGATAGACAGATTTAAGCCGTCAAATATGAACCTCAAAATCGGTTAGAGCGATTATATGTTTGTGAATGTTATAAAACAATCTCACTTATTCAATTTACTGGTGAGCTTGGTCGACTAACCCATTGGATGTAATTTCTGATAGAAACAGACGAAGAATTAGTCCATTGAGTCTTTCAACAGATCTGGAAGCGTTGAGTTATTTCTACTGTCATTTTTATTCCAAAACAGAGAAAGATTCATTGATCGTTCATTATCTCATTAGATCTAAGGCCTTATACCATTTAAACTTTTGATAGTTTGGGATGGATCGAAGAGATCAGTTTAAATGATAATAATAATTACTTTCCGTTATCGATCTCATGTTCTCCCATGATTTTACTACGAGCAGACGAGGAACCTGCTGCGCATCGCAATATTCAATATCAGCTACATAAGAGGCCTTTTTCCGGAGAATTATTTCAACGATAAGTCTGTTCCTGCCCTCCGTAAGTTCTGTCCTCTTCAACTTTCCTTTAAATTCCACCAAAAAATTGGAGAAGTGATAGATGAAGTTCATAGAATGACGCAACGTTTTAACAGAAATGAAGATCAAGAAGCTTATGCCAATGGATGCCGAATCACGCAGGCTGATCGATTGGATGGAGAAAGGTTCGTGGCATCAATCGATCTATATGAAGTCACTTCCCTTTATCAAAGATCTGATCCATTAATTTGGGCGATCAATTGAGCTGATGATTTCATTGTTTTTATTTTTTTGCTTATTGTTTTTTTGTTTGTGCAGGTGTTTACGATGCGTTGCAGAAGAAGTACCTGAGAACACTTTTGTTCTGCGTATGTGAAGCGATAGAAGGTCCGATGATCGAGGAATATTCATGTAAGTTATTTTTCTCACTGAGAAATCGCCTTTTTTTTTTATCGTTTAAAAAATCGTTAGAACTAAGAGAAAAAGTTATAGATCAATTTTTACAGTTTTATTTTTAGAACAATTCGAGCGAAATCTTGAATATCACGATTGGGAATTTTATGAGGTTTGTATGCTAACATGCACCGTGAACGTCCTGTTAAGATAGTCCAGATCCTCTCTGCTCGCAAGTATTCTTGCGACTAGGAGAGGCGGGCACATACCTCTGGTGATTCACTTTTTGGGACACGTGTTCGCCACTTGTCTCACAAGAATATTTGTGGGCAGGAGAGGTTCCTGACTATGTTGAAGAGCCTCAGCCTGCGTGCAACCAGGATTGTCGAGACTTGAAAATTTTCTGTTTGAGTTCCATTGTGACATTCTTAGTATATGAATGGAAGAATTTGCTTGTTGCAGTTTCTTTCAGTTATTCGAATTCTGATAGCCAAGAGGTTTCGATGAACATCAATCGCACTGGAAACAAAAAGCAAGGAGCCACGTTCAAGTCTAACACCACCACAGATATTACTCCGAATCAGATGAGGCATATAAATCCTCTCTCTCTAATCAGCATGTAACTAAGTTTTCCACTTCGTCTGAAATGATATGAAATTTGCAGGAGTTCTGCATGTAAGATGGTCCGGACACTAATCCAGTTGATGAGAACCCTCGATCGAATGCCTGAAGAGGTAAAATGAAAAGCCACTGAATATTACAATATTACAGAATTTCGATTAAATGCAGCAGTTATGCTCTTAAACCGTGTATAAGTAAATCAAAATTTTAATCCTAACTCAGCGCACCATTTTGATGAAACTCCTCTACTACGACGATGTGACGGTATGCCCCCTTAAGACTTAAAACTGTTCTTTCTTTTATTTTTCCACTTTGGTTATTCTCCGTAGCTCCTTATCTTTGTTGATGTCAATTCGTAGGATAATCATGCGGATACCGTTAAGAGTATGTAAACATAGTTTATCTGCAGTTGGGGTGGGCTTCGTATGCGCCACCCAAGAGATGGATCCTTTGAAATGGAGAATAGCCCAGAGCCTTGAAATATATTCTAAGCAATCCTAACCATTCGCACCTGTATTTTTTCAAGGACATTCCACTATCAGAATTGGAACAAAACGATGTCATCCTAGTGCTGCTGCTGTTGTTCCATGTGGGGCGACTTTTGTAGAGATGGTTTCCGTACTGATTTATGCTCCAGTATGCTGCACAAAAGTCCTAGTATTCCCAGAGGATCCTCTCTGCTCACAGAGTTATCGCTAGGCATAGGAGGTGGACATACGCCCCCAAAAAGTGAAACACCCTCCTAAAAGATGATTTTCACTTTTGGGGAGCACGTGTCCGCTTCCCATGCCCTGCAGATAAGTCTATGTGCGGGGGAGGATCTTGACTTGCTAGTTAGTATTTTGTCTCTATATTTTAACGGGAAAGGATGTACCTTCTCCCCCCTCATAGCGAAAAGAGGGTGTGGCCCCATGCCATACACTTTTGCATGGGCCCACACCCGTCTGTGAGAGGGCGAATGGTACATCTTGGACCGAACATCCTTTCGGTGTTTTAATTTACAAAAGTCAATGATCAATGTGCCTCATGCATAGTAATCCTTTAGACGAAACACCAAAGGTGTATTTTGTTGCATCACTCAATTATTTCTGGTCATGTTACCATGTCGTTTTGCATGTTGGTTCGTATTATCTTAGAGATTATACTCCTTTAGACATTTAGCATTGTGAAAGGCCTCGCAGCCAGTAGATTATGAGCCACCCTTCTTCAAAAGCTGCACGGAACAGGAAGCTAACAATCCATGGACGAAAAATCCTCTGAAAATGGAGGTTGGGAATGTCAACAGCAAGCATTTCGTATTAGCTCTCAAGGTAAGGAATAGGGGTGACAATGCTGATGAGTGAGAACTCTGGCTTGAGTTCTCCACAGATTTGGGTTTGATGAGGGTTTGTTTGTTGTGCAGGTTAAGAGTGTCCTCGATCCCTGCGAGGATGAGAACGAAGACATTCAAGATGATGAGGAGGTGAGCTTAGGAGCGGATTCTGTACAAAGAGAAGATTCCTCGGCTTCTGACAGCGAGGTAGGGTGCCGATATTACACTTGTCTCCCTCTCATGTATTTAGGAGATTTTGTAAGAATTTAAATGGTGATGAAATTTAGCCTACGAGGAGTCAAATATATGGACTAAGCTAACTCACCAAATTTGCTATGCATGTTAGGTTAATCATTCGCAAGAAGACCGATATATTGTCGCACCAGTCGGTAATTACTTTCATGTTCTTACTAATTGACTGAGCCTTTTTATTTCTTCTTTGACAATCAATTTTCCCTTTTTTTTGTGTGTGTTGAGAGACTGGAAGTAATAAGTTCTGTTGACAGATAAACAAAGGCCAAATGATGATAATTGTCTGGTAGATGATGGTAAGTTTCAATTTAGTCCAAATGTTTTTCTTTTTTAAACCATATTTTTCCAACTTAGAGTAATGCAACACTTCGGATTTAACCCTTGAAAGTTGTTTCCTCAGCTTTCTTTAGGTTGTAATAATATTCTTCAAAGTAATCCATGTCTTCCAATTAGACTAACAGTTAGTGATTCACTGCATGTGCAGAAGATACACAGGATGCGGAGGAGGACGAACAACAGTTGGCCCGCGTAAAAGACTGGATCAGTTCTCGCCACATCCACACCGTTGAACTCACTGACGTTCTCTCGAATTTCCCCGACATATCAGTGGTAAAGATAACTATCTGCCTTGGAATCGCGACTTCTTCTAAAGGCAAATCTTCTTTTTTATAACATCATGTAATGTCGTTACTAATTAAGATTTATGATTTGCAGACCCTGACCGAAGGTAAATGGAGATTGTGATACCATGTTAAAGGCTAAAACGAGGAGAAAAACTGATACGATTTGGTTTATGAACAAATCTCATCCCTATATTTATGTTTTGACCGGTTTTCAGAAATCATGGACAAACTCGTAACAGAAGGGGTCCTATCAAGAGCTGGAAGGGACATTTACACCATTAACAAACAAAAGGTTTTTTTTTTAATTGTACTTTATTATCCTTACGCGCTTTCCTCTTCTCCGTATATACCGTTAGTTCACAATTCATCTCCTCGTTAACGAACCCGAATTGTAGAAGCTCGATTATGACTTTACTACCGTAAAAGAAGAAATGGACGCGCAAGAAATCCTACCTGACGACAGAGCTTCCAAGACCACTAATGAAGATTACATGTACATGAAGGCAAGTTGAGTTTTCGACATAGTTTTCCCCTTTTGTTTGGTTTTGGAGGGGGAAGGATAGATATAGTTTGACTCGCGAGCGACGTTATTATACTAGTTGAGGTTGGTAGTGGATTGAACCCAAAAGGATCCTGTAAGTGGGACAGTTTTGCAACAGTCCCACTAGCACACGTACCCCCAAAAAGGTGAATGATATTTTTTGGGGCTACGTGTGGCTTTGTGTCTGTCGCAAGACCGTCCCACGCACAGGAAACGATCCTTAGAGGATGAAGCGCCTAATTACAATGTCGACTCAAAGGCCGGTCAACCTTTCTAGTACCCTACAAATAGTATGTCACCCCGTAACGCTTCTGTTTGATTGCAGGCTCTGTATCATGCGCTTCCAATGGAATATGTGACTGTAGCGAAGCTTCAGAGCAAGCTCGAAGGAGAAGCCAACCAGACTACGGTCAGAAAGCTAATTGACAAAATGGCGCAGGACGGATTTGTTGAAGGCAAAGGCAACCGAAGACTAGGTATATGCTGCGAATTACGAAATTCCCCTTTGTGAATGTATGTAAAATGCGACAAATAATCCTCTAAATATTTTGTTGCAGGGAAGCGTGTCATCCACTCCGAATCAACCAACAGGAAACTAGTAGAGATTAAGAAGGCCTTAGACAACAAAGCTTCGGTAATAATGAATTCGTTTTAACTTTCATTTTTGCTTTGCTAGGTTTATTTATACCTGTGAATTTCGGTAAACATCTCTTGGCTTTGATCAGGCAATGGAGATTATCGAACCACATACCAATTCTAACGTTGTGGACTATCACATAGCCGGTACGAGAGCAATATTTCTTCTAGTAGTAATTCAGTTCATTGTGGTTTCTCTATAATTAATAATATTATTGAGTAGAGGGCAAGCTCATGGACACGTCCACCTGTGGCGGCCTCCACTCCATTGGATCTGATCTTACACGCACACGAGGGAGATCCGACACGCATCAGAACGGTTCGTTTAGGAGCGATCAGGCGATGTCAAAGACGCGTGAGCAGGGAAATACTCCCATGAGCAAGGCTGAGGTTGGTTCAGTCAATTACATCTCTCTCTTTTCTTCTCTGCTGAACAGAGAATATCCAGTGGCATGTATGAAACGGTTTTACAGCCGCTTGATGAGAAACCAATGGCTATAATTGTGCAGCCAGTTGCTTCCCGAGAGAGCGCTGTCCCAGGGAATGAGCACGATGGGGCCAACGGGAGGAACACTCACCGTGATGATGGTGACACTACCATCTGTAGTCGATCCACCCAAGACAAGCGATCTAGGAAAGCAAGCACGGTAATTCTCTACTCTGATGTCACTGTAGAATGACCTCATATCCTTGCACAGCTGCACTGCACTAGCTAACGACCGCGAATTTCCTGGCAGGTTAAGGAGCCTATTCTTCAGAATGTAAAGCGCCAGAAATGGCAAGCCGTGTGAAAGGGAAGAGAACTAAAAGAAGTCTTAGCTCAGGGCATATGATGCCCTAATTTCAATCATTTCTTAGTAGATTCTTGAACTTTTTAGCTTTTACTGTATTAGTGGGTGGAAGAGAATATATACTTGATAAAGTTGTTCTATAAAGTCTGGTTAGATAAAAAAAGTTTAAAGGTTGAAATTCAGTCGTCTCCAATAAAATATACGATGGTACTGTTGGGGTCCCTTCCTTTCACCATATCCTTAGTGATTTAGTGAGCAGTCTAAAGCAGTTTCTGAACCTTAGTGTGTGTGTTTAGAAGTAAAGGTGTGGGGAAGTGTGGGAAAGCAGATGATTTTCTCAGTTTTTCCTATAAATTTGCTTGCGGTTTTTTATATGTTAAAATTGAGAGGGGAAAACTATTTAATACAATCCTATTGGGAAATGAAATTTTCTCATTTTTTACCAACACCTTATAAACTATTTTGCTATATTTTCCAGTAAGGCCCTGTCTGGTTGCCATGAATTGTATAGAAAAGAAAATCCCATAAGAAAAGGAAAGAAAAGAATCATAAGAAAAACATGAAAAAAGCAACTTGTCCTGGCAATCAGACAGCTTAAAAATGATTTTTTGAAAAAATAATTTCATGAGAAAATATTTTCATGGCAACCAGACTGGGCCTAAGTGAAGTATAGGAAAATAAAGTAAAAGATGATTATTTCATACGTTGAATGATTGTTTTGAAACAGACCTCTAAAAG
>JAOXJP010231518.1:0-10616 GCA_025762735.1 Platanus orientalis | reverse complement strand
AAACAAAAAACAACAAAGAAGAAGAAGAAGAAGAAAAGAAGCTGGAATGATCAAGATATTTACGCATCAATTTGAGATGGACTTAAAAAAATCAAGTTTTTAGTGATAGGAAATTGAGTAATGGTGCGTTTCTGCATATTCTCACTGTATAGTAGAGGTCAATTGATTGCGAAACTACTGAATTTTCCCTCCAAACTTCTCCTTTTTTTTTCTTTTTTTTTTCTTCTTTTTTTTCTGAAGTTCAACAATTAAAAGGCTACTGTTTATAGTAGTTGCTTGGAGATCTGAACCTCATATATAGAAATAACAGAAAATAAGAAAATAATTAAGCATAGATTTAGGTCCATTTTTTTTTTTTTTAACCATTTCATATATGAGCCCTCAAGATTCATTCCTGCTACTGTTTATGTCTTGATTAATTATTTAAGGCAATATAATATATCTATAGCTCTGTTAAATTAAATAGAACAATTCAATCCTTGTTCCAAATTACCGTTAAATTACATATGTCTAAAAAGGTTCGATAAACAAATATGAAATCTTTTACCCGAAGAAAACCAATCAAATATGAAGTAAAGGGCACCGAGGTATGAATCTACAAGTTACAGTCACCAATGAATTAAACAATATATATACGGCTTAGTTACATTTTTTAATTGTTCAAAAAAAAAAAAAAAAGTATCAAGGTAATAGTACTTCTTGTTCTTTTAAGCTTGGGTACAATCACTCAAGATTAAAATGATGAATAACATAGATCATGATTGTCCCTGGGCTTTGTCTGTCTTTGTTCAGATGATAGATCAGAGGCTGTTACATAACTCTGATAGGTCATAGTCGGATATGCAGAGCTCCTGCTCGCATTGAAGAGTGAAACCATCATAGAAGGCAAATGGGTTGATCTCTGTAGGCCAAGATTCAATTTCCTGGCACTGTAACATTTCTGTCTGTCGGGAAACCCATGAAGTCTGCAATGCCGTAAAAACATGGAGCGGCGACAGCGTCGGAAGATTTTGAAACCAGAATTCCGGTAAATCAACCGACAATTCTGGCTCATCATGGTCCTTAATATCAATCACTGGGACTTCTGACTCACCATGGTCCTCAATGTCAATCACTGGGACTTCTTCAACATGTACTTGCTTAGTAAGAGGTGGGGATGTAACTTTGTCACAATTGCCTGTTAACTCTTGAACAAGCCTCTTAAAGTTTGAAGAGTCTGTTATGTAAACTTTGGGGCGCAATGCCTTCAACAAACTGTCAACTTGCTTCCTATCACTCTTACATATTTTGTGTGATGCTTGACTAACTATTTTCTCCATTATTTTGAAGTTCAAATAACTTTGGATTCCCCTCCCCTCTCTCCTCAAGCGGAAGATCCTAAGAGCAATTTATATAAAGGTTAAGGTGAAGTTGATGGAAATATGATACGTGTGTCAAACAATTACTACTCAAGAAGATTCTGAGAATGATATTGGTTCACAATTAGCTGGAAATTAGGAGTCCTAAACAACTCGTCAACCCATTTGTTTTTTTTTTTTTTTTTTTGGTCTTAAGTTACCCGTTCAAATACATGCTATCACTTGTAATTACTTGAAGGAAGATGATTTTATTTGTCAGTTCATGAAGTTTGCTACGAGATAAATATGATTTGATATATGAGGTAGAGGGGCGTTGAGGGCACGTAAAGAATGTGTCACTTGACTATTCATTATTCAATGGGTTATCTGTTTCTGGGTCATCAGACTTTTGCAGTTCAAAATTCAATGAAAATGACATCAATACTGATTGAAAATGTAAGGCTCATTACAGTTGGCTGGTGTTGGGCTGGGTCAGAAATGTGTAACCTGGGTCAGACCCAGAGTTAATCCTGGTTGGGAATTCAACCAGAAAAAAGAGGTGGGGGGGCTCTATGAGTTGGCAGGTTCTTCTGTATTTTAGGGGGAAAATAGGTTCCGCTGTGTCAAGTTTGGTTCAAGTTAAGATATACCCAACCTGAATCAGACCTATTTAACTGGGTCAAGATTAGGCAGCCCTAAAACTGGACAAAACTGGGCGGGTTAGCAAGTGGGTCAAAAATTGCAGCCCACTGCATACTTGAATAGCTTAGTCAAATTAAAAGGTACGTCAATCCAACCAATATTGTTATAGGCTTTTGTTTGGGCGGGTTAGGGGTGGGCATGGATTGGGCTCGGGCTGGGCCATGGTAGGCCTGAACCTATTCCTGTAACTATAGTGTGGATTCAGGCCTGAGCCTGGACCCAAACTTTTTAAAAAAAACTTAGGCCCATGCCTGGTCTTAGTTAATTTATTGAACTCGCGACAGCCCAAGAATGTCAAAAAATATTAATTTTGAGGTTTAAGTTTCAATTCAAGACCTATTATGTAATAAGTAATGTACTAACCAATTGAATTGTAAGATTGTAATAATTTTTAAAAGCTTAGAAAACTACATATTTAAATTCTAAGGATTGTCTTCTATAAAAAATCATTGATTTCACTAAGAAGCAAACTCAATACCTTTTGTAAAAAGCTATTTTTTCCAATGTATAAAATATTAATGATTTTAAGACTTTATATATATATATATATATATATATCAGTTTAGGCCTCAAACCGGACCTTAGTTGGGCTCTCCGCCTAGTCCTAAAAAAAAGTTTGGGCCTTGGGCCTAGCTTGGGCTGGACTTTTATGGACCAATTTTTGGTCCGAGTTCGGGTCAGACTCAAGCTGACCCAGCCCATGCCCACCCTTAGGGTGGGTGGGTGATCAGCTGTAGTAAATGTTTATGTATATTTTTGTAGCATGAACAAACAATGCAAAAAGACCAAAAACCAAACACACAACCCATATTAAAAGATGAAAAAACCCATGTCTTTTGTTCCTACTACAAAGAGCTACAACATATTTTTGTCTGTTTGTTTGGGTGTTTCATGAGGTAGGCACCTTTTCCAAGACCCTAAGGATTTGGTGAGACAACTTAGAGTGTGCCTAAGATAGGAATGACATTAGGGCCAACATGTCAGCGCCAAAAAGAGAAAAGCATCCCCAAAAAAAGTGTAATTCACTTTTTTGGCGCTAATGTGTCGGCCCTAATGTCATTCCTATCTTAGGCACACTCTAAGTTCTCACCAAATCTGCTCTGTTTCCAGGATGGAAAAATAGGTCAGTGCTTTGGGTTTGGTACTAGTTTTGCCAAACCAGAACGTTAAGGGGACAGAGCGAGACAGGTAAGAGAGAGATAGGAACAAATGTTTTCTCTAGGATTTTTATGTCCTACCGTGTCCTACACTCAAAGGCTAGGTGCATAGGGTCAAAACTGTAAAAACAATTTTCAAATTAAAAAATAGTTACTCATAAAATGGGGTGTATAGGATTAAAACTGAAGAAGAAGTGCTCAAATGAATATTTGCTAGCTACTTAAAAAAGGCACCAAATTTAAAAAAACCATCATGTGCTAGCCTATGGTAGACACAGTAGGACATACAAAATCCTAGATAGAACATTTGCTCCCAAGACATAAAGGAGAAACTCAATCAGAAAATTCAAAAAAAAAAAAAAAAAAAAAAAAGGAGAATATAAAAAGAGAATAAGAGAGTTAATAGAGGACATGGGACAAAAAATTGGTAAGGAAGAGAGATATATATATAAGAATAGGTGTCCTACAAAACCATCATAGACAGTTTTTATGTTATTTATTTGTTCTATGTTTATAATTAAATGTTTTATTTCATCATCGCATGTATATAATTTGACTATAGCTAATTATTTGGTCTCATGAGATGAGATAGGTGGTCATCAAGTATCATAGTAGGATTTCAGACACATAGATTATATGTGGTGAGATCTGACTATCCAATTCTTGTAGGCTTGAGACCTTACAACTATGGGTGATGCTGGGCACATTACTTAGAAGGCTGCTATGGAGTGTTGTAATATCAATCACTCGAGTGAGACTCTAGACTTACATATAGATGCATAATACAAATGCATTAAGGGGATTTATAATGAATACATTTAGTAAAACTTCATTGTCAGTATAAATGATGTTCATAACTTACAGACTATTCGTTTGACCTGAGGGACTTGTGATTCTCTAAGTTATTTAAGTTGATTATTTTGAGTTGTCAACCAGTGATGCCTAATAGGTGGCTATACCATCCGTAGCTTGGATACTTAGTTTGATGCTTGAGAAAACACAAGTGCCCAACAAGGAATCAATTGCCCTAATGATAGGGAGAGATATTCAGTCTAGGAATAACATGAATTGATTGGACATGCAAATCTGGATCCAGTGTTTTTGATAAAGTGTCTATTAAAATGATTTTTAAAATTATATTAATTAAATAAATAAGTATTTTGATAAAGAACGTATTTAAAAAATGTTTTTAATGCCTAATTGATCCATTAATGTCTAATTGAGGGATATTGTATAGTGAAAAGATGTTTTTGTGAAAAGGTTTGTGGAGAAGGCCCTCAATGTTATATTCTTATTCTTGAGATTTCAACCGTAACATGTCACAAGGATTGTTGCAATTAATAGAGTGCCTAGTTGTAATTATCAAATAGTTGAGTTCCTGATTGTAGTTTTGACTCAATTCAGGAGTGAGGGCCCCATAAGCTTAAGGATAAGAGTCCTAAAAGGATCCCACACCCCCTAGGGTTTATCTAATCTCTCATTATCCCTCTATATAAGATTACCCATGTTTAGATATGGTCCTGTGACAATTCTAGAAGTGAGAAAGATGCAGAAAACTCTAAGACAGGTGTAGAGACTTTGGAAACCGAGTTGGATTGAATTCTTGTATTCGGTTAATTGATTAAAGTAATTCTAAACTTCCTCGAGGATTAGATCTCAGAAATTCATATGGTGATCATGGGAAAACATATTTAGATATGTGATTAATCAATGAACTTTATTAATTTTAGGTTCAGGAACAATAATCTTCCAACAATATATGGGCTGAAAATATTAAAGGCCTCTCAATAAAGGACATGGGTTGGCCCAACCTGAACCCAACATTGGTCTACAATGTAAGACCCAACATTTCCCTTTGTGGGAACAAAATTTCTGTCAGGATTTCACATGTCCTACCGTTTCCTACACACATAGGTTTAAAACTATAAAAACATTTTTCAAATGAAAAAAATAGGTACCCATAAAAAGGGGGTATATAGGGTTAAAACTATAGAAAAAGTGTTCTTGTGAACATTTGCTCCCTATTCAAAAGAGGCACCAAGTTTCAAAAACCATAATGTGTCAGCCTTTGGTGAGACGACACATTAGGACATGCAAAGTCCTGGACAAAACATTTGTTCAATTTGCGAAAATTCAATTAGACCCTACCATATCCGTGCTAAGAGGGATAGGATAGGGCAGTCCACTAAGTTGCCCCTTGCCATCCCTAGGAATTATGTAAATCTTTCTCTCTTTCTCCTTATTGTTCGTTTGAAAACCTATTCCCTCTATTCTTATCTGCTCATACATCAACTTTGAAATCTTGTATCAATCAAACTTATGCTAGGGAGGCTTGTTGCTTTCTGTCATATTTTCAGCCACTAGATCAGGAGAGGATCCAAGGGTTGATGTTAACTTCTTAAAAAAAGTTGGTTTCCTTCGGGAAGGCTGGACCTAGAGAATTCCATATAAAAATGAAACAAATGTTCTCAGAGTGATAGAATAGGTTTTCTTCACAATGATAAAAAAACGTTTCTTCCCAATTAAAATCTTCTTCTTCTCCATTTTTTTGGGATTAATTACATAAACCACCACTATCTGACAATATATAGATTCCCCTCTCTTCTATCAATAATTATAGTAACCCCCCTTGACTGACATTGTAGATGTCAGAAAACACCCTATCATTAGTTGTTCGTCGTTGACCATTAGTCAAATCAATCACATGATCAAAAACTACCCTTATGGCATATATGAGTGTTTTACAATGACAAAAATTCCCTTGGCCCATAAAAAGACAAAAGTATCCCTGTCTTAATAAAAATTTACAAAAAACTGCACTAATCTCCCATCATGAGTATATTATAATCTAATGGTCCTAAAATGAGTACATGAGAGCTACCAAACTCAATCAAAACTGTTCAAATGATGAAATTGATTGGCCAATGGTTATATTAAGACAATTATATTCATAAGACGGTCCGGTTAGCATGATCAAGACCATGATATTCATTGAATGGTTTGATTAAATTGATCAAGACAACGATATTCATCGAACGTTTTTATCGACACCAAATTAACTTATCCAAAATACACAACTTCTATCATTACCCTAATGAACACCACCACTGTGAAGCATGGATTAGAAGCACCACAAGCCAGCACAAAAAGTCTTGATGATAAGCCAATGTTCAACTAAAACATGAATCTTTGAAATAGTATATCATTAAGTCAGAATCTAGAACCATTTTTCTAAGAAAGAAAAACATAATAACCATAAAATTAGACCAAATGGGAAAGAGAATAGAAACAAGCATGAAAACCACTTATTTAGCACATTAATCCCTAATAATCATGCAGTAATCATTGGCAATTACAAGAAATCAACAACATTCATCAACTCATAAATGTCATATTTTTTTCATTAATATATTTATATAATTTCTTCAACAAATTCAACTCTAAAAAAGGAACATAAAAAACTTATTTTCCATAGACTTAGTTTTAAATTAAATTACACAAAATCTAAGACACCCATTATAATTCATCCGTCGACGAAAACATACCCTACACGTGTGTGCTTTGTTTTTAATTAGATAAAAAAATGAAAAAGAGGGAAAAGAAAAGAAAACCCTTTTCTAAAAAAAAAAAGGCCGCCAAGAAGATGAACCAAATCACTTATAAGTGGATTGAATTCCCTACAAATATTCACCCCCTCTAACAATTTCACCTTCTAATCAGCTGAATCCCTCTCATGCATTGTAACCTTGGTTTTGCTACCCTCAACCTTCTCTTGTCCCGTCAACGAAGACTCTCCAAGAATATTATTTAAACCCCTCAAGATCACGACTAAGGCCTTCAACCTCACTAGCGGGAAGTCCTTCTCTAGCTATAACTCCATTCCATTAAAAGTTTGATATCTAAAAATACTTTTGAAACCCATGTGTAGTATCCACGTAAAATCGTTCAAAACCATCAGAGGAGCCTTAATCGGCATCTCAAAAGCTAGATCCATCTTTATGCTCAAATTATTGAAGATCACCATTCCTACCAGCCCAGTGGATCTAATAGCGGCAAAAACAACTCCTTTATATACAAAAGTACCAAACTGATCTAGAAAACTATATGCTCTTGATTCAAACATGTGGGCTCTTCAGAAAACTACTGAAGATTTCAGGGTGGCTTGAAGTAGCATCACCGGTGGCATCTTTGTTGATAGAGATGAGTTCCAAGGTATATTGTTGCGACTGGTTGTATTGAGAGAAGTCGTCCACCATAGGAGTAGGAAGGAAGAGGGGATGCAAGTTAGGTCATACGATTTAGGTTTTATTTCATTAAGGATAGTTTTGGAATTAAAATAACATTATCTATGGTTTAAAAAAATAGTTTAAACTTATGGGAATTGAGGTAAAATACCCCCATGCTAACTTCTATAATTAGAATATGTCTGATAGGGTTTTTTTGGTAATTATTTATAGATGAGGGGGGAGATTGTACATTGTTAGATAACTAGGGGGTGTTCTTTGTAATTAACCCCTTTTTGAGAAAGGATGTTCAGTCTAGGATGTACTTTTCCTCCTCATAGGAGGGTGTGGGTCCTAGGCACTTTACATGGGGCCATCCCTCTGTGATGGTTTTTTGAATTTGCTGCCTCTTTTAATTGAAGAGGAAATGTTCATTTGAACTTTTTTTTTTTTTACTCTTTTAACCCTATACATGCCATTTTTATGGGTACCTGTTTTTTCATTTGAAAATTTATTTTTACAATTTTAACCCTACATTGAGCTTTTGTGCATAGGATACAATAGGACATACAAATTCCTAGACATAACATTTTTCTCCTTAGGAAAACCAATATATGTTGGGTTGAAAGATCTTTTATTCTTTCATATTTTGTACTCTTTGATTTTGAACAAAAAAAATATTGATAATTAATTGATTAAAAATATTAATAGCAATGATATCCATATCACAAGATAAAAGTTTTCATAAGGGAAAGGATGTTTGGTCCAGGATTTGGTGTTCAGGACACTAGGGGATGTCATATGGAATAAAATGGGTGGGTGATGCATTTTTTGAATATGGAATATGCATTTTGTTCCATATGACATCCCCTGGTGTCCTGGACACCATTCTAGGCACCAAATCCTAGATAGACCATCCTTTCGTGAATGCATATGGATCAATCAATCAATCAATCCTCTTTTTTACCAAAAAAAGAAAAAATCATTTCTACAAAAGTGTATATATTATGCACATGCATGCCACTTTATGGTATTTCCACTTTTCCAAAAGAATCCTAGTTGAGCATAGGTAAGCTTGCCATTGTCTGAGTTTGAGCTCAATTTTTTTTTTTTTTTTTTTTTTTTTTTTTTTTTTTTTTTTTTTTTTTTTTTTTTTTTTTTTTTGTTTAGGAGCTTCACTTGAAACTCAATCCTAGTTCATTGCACTAAATGAGTACGATGCGAATTATAATAGGCTTGGTTTAGTATAAACTCAGACTATTTAGATAATTTCATTTAATATAATTAAAAATTTTAATTTAGTAAACCTTAGTACCAAGTTTATTTATAATTTTTTAATGATTATAGATTATGATATTTGTCGGGTTGCAAATTTGACTTATGTAGCTTCATATTATAATTTGAGCTGAAGTGAGAAAAGTTAAGTTGTGTTGAGCCTGAGCCTGAGCCTCGCCCTAACCCTGGCAAATTCTTAATAAGCCAAGTTTAAGCCTGGTTCATCTCTCATAAGCTAAAATAAAGATGATCTTAGCTTGATTAGCTTAACTCATTTACAAAACTAGTAAGGACTGAGAAAAGGATCCTTTGTCCATTTGGTTTCATCTGCAATATTTAAACTCATCGACTCACTAACAAAGATGGAACCCACCAAAGCCATTGAGGGAGTCAAATGCATAAGTTTTGTTCACAATCATGCGGAATAAAATTCATGAATATAGTGGGAATTCCAAAATTTGCATTATTACTGATGAGGCATGTGATGAGTCTAAAAGAGAACAAATGGCTCTTGTTTTGAGATTTGTTGACAAAGATGGTTTTATACAAGAACACTTCTTAGATCTTGCTCATGTTAAAAATACATCAACATTGAATCTTAAGAATGAAATATCTGTCATTATTTCCTGTCGTAGTCTTAATATTCAAAATATTCGCAGACTAGGATATGATGGTGCAACCAATATACATGGACACTTTTTCTTATACATTTATTGGGCTATAAAATATTTCATGCATCTTGAATTGTGTTTATAATATTTTTCTTGTACTACTAAAAAAAATCTAATCACCATCATTTTAGGTCAACATCCCCAAAGATAAATTCTTGGTTCTGCCATTGTCTCTAGACATTATGTAAATCTCTCTCTCTCTCTCTGTCTCCTTGTTGTTTGTTTGAAAGCCCATTCCCTCTACTCTTATCTTCTCATACATTAACTTTGAAATCTTGTATAAGCCAAACTTATGCCGAGGCTTGTTTCTTTCTGTCATGTTATCAGCCACTAAATCAGGAGAGGATCCAAGGATTGGAGTTAACTTCGTTAAAAAAAGTTGGTTTCCTTAGGGAAGGTTGGACCTAGAGAACTCCACATAAAAAATGAAACAAATGTTCTGTGATGAAAAATGTGGAAGAAGGTTTATTCAAAGAGATTGTCGCATCCTGAAACTCACACCAGAAGGGCCATGAATTTCGGCACATGACATTAAACATTCATTCATTCATTCTTAACATGTGAATTTCATATAAATTTTTCGCTCACTCTTTTCATTCATACGAAGTAGAATTACATATCATAAATTATAACCATTCATATCCCATAATCAACTTATAATAAAATTTTCATAATTCCATAAACCTGAAAGTAATCCATAATCATGTCCTAGCATTTTCATTCACATAAACTAATAGTCTGCCTTAAATTAAACCATCATCTAAAAATCAAATATCAAGCCTAAACCAAAATCCACTAACTTATTACATTCTTTTCGAATAAACTAAAATAAAATAAAGTAATGTTTCAATGTCTCATAGCATATATTCAATCTTCTAACTTTCCAATCCTACCTACCAACCACTATGTAGCTATCTCCTCATCATTTATGGTGCAAAATTTGGGGTGAGCTTGACAAACTCAGTAGGTAACAATAAACTAAGGAACTAAGGAATAACAGATCAAGACTTTTACATGAATTAAAATGAAATAGATAGTTGCATAACTTTTAACAATATATGAAACTAAACAGTTGCATATAAACCATATATTGAACTGAAAATAGTAAAAGACAAAAACATGTAGATGGTCTAAATAAAACAAAATAGGTGCGTAAAATTAAACTGAAGAAAACTAAACATGTAAAACATATACATAAGCCAATACAAATAACAATTGCACCATTTAGTCCTTAGTGGAATGGGCTACATG